>JAVQJX010111294.1:0-13416 GCA_036025115.1 Ambassis agassizii | reverse complement strand
CCCCCCCCCCCCCCCCCCCCCCCCCCCGAGAGAGAGACAGAGAGACAGAGAGAGAGAGACTGACGGTCTGAACAAGACGAGAAAAACATCCTAGAGAACACCCGTCCTCATTCAGTGTTTCTGAGAATCAGAATACTTCACATCCCTCTATGGCCTCTATATGATCTGCACCGTTGGGCTCATTTGACTGTGGAGGCTGGTGGAATGTATGCAGCAGGGCCCTCTGAGCACACAGAGCAGTCTGCATCTCTTACTAATGTCAAAGCAAAGAAATCCCAGGCGTGTGAGATACACAATGTTTGCCCACATGAAACCAGCAACAAGCATTATGTACTCCATGTCCTGCCCTGCCATGCTAATGCTGCCAGTGGGTCTGGACCACGTGACAGCTGTGGAGGCACACGAGGGTAAACTGGTGTCAGAAAAGTTTCACCCAAAATGGAGCTCTGGCCGTTTGCTTGTCACCACTAATCAGTTTGGACTCTACTCCTGCTGTGCTCACTCACTTGGGTGTTGTAAGACTTTGGCACTTTAATTGCTGAGAGACTGGGCCAAATAGTAGATTAATGAGAACTTTTTTTTATTCAGCTGAACACGTGCAAAGGGAAAAGTGGAATGAAAGAAGTACACAAAATTAACAGGGACATACTGCATGTTAAGGAAAGTTAAGTTTCAGTGATCTCCCCCAGCTTCAGCTGCAGCTCCTCTCTCTGTGGGGAAACCACAGCTGATTAGCACCAGCTTCTTCTTTCCACCTCGCTGTTCACATGTCAAACCAGCAACCTCAGCCTTCACTCCAGCTGCAGCTTATGTAATACAAGCACCGTTCTTACGTAGGGATCACAAAGTGTGACTCTTGGGTCATCCTGCCTGCAGCTTCTATTTACTGGATAAATCTGCATCAGCCTGAGCTCTCGTAACACCGGTGCAGAGCTTTTTTTGATCAATACCACATGATCAGACAGGCCCCCTGCAAACAGCCAATCCTACGTCTGTTCGAGTGAAAGACGTCTGTCTTCATTCCCTCAATGGTAATTTAACACAGAAGCTCACAGTCCTACTAGTTGGCATTAGTTGGCATTCATCAGTCAGTGTTCACTGATAGTAGAATGGGTGTCGACCTGGACACCCTGAAGGTGTATACAACCTGTCCTCCTCCCCCACTGTTATCTCAGTGTGTACACATAGAGAGGCAGGATAGTAAAAAGCTGTTACCGTTCAGAAGAAATATGTAAATAAAAAATATTTCTTATGTATTTTGTGCACACGCAGCCCAAAAACACACACGCTGTCCTAAGTGCAAAATCCTGCAGCATTTCAACAGCGACAGAGTCCAAATATCCTTTTTTGATGAGGTAGTGTTTACAGCAGCATACTGGCCATAGATCAAGTCACACACAAACAGTTGTAGATAGGCAAAAAAAAAGACCTCATTCATTTAAAATAACGACCTTAAGCCACAACAATTTCATTTGTAATCCTTCCCTGGTCCAGGTTATGTTCATTGATGTTGTATTTTTTGTGATTTGTGCAGCTGGAAAGTTAAGTACAATCAACAATTCTATAAAATAATGTGACGCACATTAAGTTTAACAAGCTACAAAAGTCTTCTTTCTGCAACAAAAGAACAGATATGATCTTGTCTGCTAATCACTTTTAGATTGTTCCAGTCAAGCACATGGTTTTAATAAAGATCATGCATGTGTGTGTGTTTGTGTGTGTGTTTGTGTGTCAGACAGTCCTTGTACTGTGCCGTCAGTCTCTCCTTAGAACAGCAACAACAACAACAACAACAGCATGGAGGTCAGTCAGTGCTCATTAGAACAGTGGACAGAGGGAGGGACTGAGAGGCACAGAGGTCAGGCAGGGACAAACAGAGAGAGAGAGGGGCTGAACATTACCCAAGTAGGTGTGTGTAATATTTATTGTGCATTTCTCTGTGTGTGATTAATAGAACACAAAGAGCATTAAGCGGCCAAGTGCTGAATGAAAGGAGTTTCCTTGTTGCAGTGTTGAGGAAGCTGACAGGACCTGCTCTCAGAAACACATACAGATCATAACAAATGATCATTTTTTATCTTTATCTACTAGCAAAACATCACAGGAAGTTTATCATGTGGGAAGAGGAAACTGAGGCTGTCTCAAGATTTTAGTCAACTAATCGACTTTGTGAACTCATTTGGTCAGAATGTAACAGTGTTCCCCTCTTTATTGTGATGCCTTGGTGTCCACATAGTCATCATTTTATAAAGTCTGCCAGCAGAGGCCCGTCATGTATTAAATCATTTGAGCTGGCTGTTTTGGTAATAATCATGTCAGCATCCTGTCAGCTGTCTATCAGCAGTTTTCTATGCGGATGGATATGGAGGCTGTTTATTTAACCTGAGTGAGTCCACGGAGACTCAGACAGGTGTCTCTGCTCTTCTTCTCTACAGGCTACAGCTAACATACAGAGAGGTCACAGAACAAGGTCTGTAATTCAAACATCTGGTTCATGTTCGTCTCCCTGTGTGCCATGAACACATTTGCACGCCCACATGTGTGCACAGTCACACAAGAGTTTCTGCTGACTGCTGGGAAGAAATAGAAAGAGAGCAGGAAGAAGGACAGAAGAGACAAATGTGTCCTTGAGCATTTTAGATAGAGGTAAGTGGGCTGGGTTTTGTGGAGGGTGTGTGGTAAACCTTGGCCTGTTATTGGTGGAAAGTTTCCATCTGGGGAAAAGTCATGTGCAGCTCTGACAGAAACACACTGTACTGACACACTCGGTGACAACAATAAAACACGTAGGATAATGTTGGTACCAGCTGACGCATCACATGCAACTACACATGCCTGACATGAACGTAAACAAACGCAGCTCCCAGTCACAACATACACTGTTTCCTCAGCTGAGACAAACAGAGGCTCCAACAAGGCAGCTACCAAAACTTCTCTGCTCTTTTGCTCTTTCTGACAATATCAATTATGTAACCACGTTTTTTTTTAATGTGTTCAGCAGTGTTATATTATGGGACAGCTGTCAAGCAAAGTGCACATTTTGGTGCTGAATGGTGTCTCACCGTGAGGGAAGTGAAGGTCAGGCAGATTCCTCCAAAGCCGTTCAGAGAGAGAGCCAGGAAGATGAGCGCTGACAGGGCTGCAGAGGGGCAGAAAAGCAGAGAGCACACACAGTATGCTGTGAGTTAGCAGGCACCTGTTCAACATACACACCTTTTAAACTGCTTGTGTGTGTCTGTGTGTTTTATATAAAGCCTTCAGGCTTCAGCTGTTCATATATTTTTGTATTTGTTTGGCCCAAAGCTTTGACACTTAACCATCCAATAGATGGGTCAGAATGTTTGTCCACAAATTTAAGCCTTTAGTGATCTTAAATCTAATCAGCCAAGCTTCTTAACTCAGGGAAACTTTTTTTGTTTTTTTTTAGTTTGTGTATTTGCATTCGCACTCACCTTGAGGGTTGTAGGCAGACGCGGACATCATAACACAAGACAGACCAAAACATGAACTGTAAAGAAGAAAATGCAGCATTTAAATGAACCAACCTGTTACAAATAACACCGGATCAGTAGCTTTTGGTGACTCAGACTCTGTGAATGTCTGAGTCATACTACTCACATATTATTAAGTGAAAGTGAGAGGTGTGTGCAAATGAATGGGGCGGCTAGAGATGAACCATTTTTATCCAAATATTTTACTGCGTAAAATGTGAAAAAAGTCCAACTTCTACAAGGTTAAGGTTAGAATCAGTTCATTAATGTGGTGAGAGAGTGCATTATGTCAAACCATATACACGTGCTGCTCTTAGGGCTGCACATCAGACCTTAAACTACCAAAGCTACTTTTTTTTATGTATATACTTTGTTGATCCCTTACAGGGAAATTTAGTCACTCCTATACTTTTGTCATGCATACACAACAATGTACATGCACATGCAGGTGGGGGGGTTCGGTGCCTTGCTCAAGGGCAGGAGGTGAACCAGCACCTCTCCAGCTACCAGCCCACCTCCATATGTTTGATCCAAGGCTGGACTCGAACCAGCGACCCTCTGCTTCAAAGTTCAATGCCCTATGGACTGAGCTACTGCTTGACAGAAAGCCAACAAAATGACTCCACTCTCACTACAAAAGAATGCCACACTATTAAACCCAGCCTACATTAACCGACTGACACACAAAAGGTGTTATCTCCTCCCGCCCACTAGGGGAATGTTATTCTTCAGCTTTTTTTTTTCCTTTACTATGGAGGAAATGTGAGGCAGCTGAATTTCTATGTGGCAATGTAGGATGTTTGACCATAACAGCACAGCGACACATTATTTTAGAGCCGTTACCTTCCCATCAGCCGAATGGGACGTGGACCAAAGCGGTCCATCAGGATGCCGAGCGGCAGGGTTGCGGCGCTGAGCAGGAAGGAACCAATGGTGAAGCCCAGAGTCAGCATCTCGTCCTGTTCCACACAGCTGAGCCACTCCTCCACCTCGCCGCTGGAGGTGTTTCCCAGGGACGTGACCACCGAGTCGTTGACTGTGGGAACATATGTGGGGCATTGATAAGAGTGGCACAGACACGCACAAATGCGTTTGTCATTGTGTGTGACGTTGACTGTACCTGAGCACAGATGAGAGTAGAAGCCCTCCCTCTTCAGCATGATGAGCAGGGAACTCCAGCCAAGCAGCACAGCCGAACACAGCAAGTTTTCAATCACAGCCGTCACTGCCATCCACCAGCGCCTCCTGTAGGCCTGGAGGAGAGAGGGAGCCATCGCTGCTGTCCTGTGATGGGAAGAGAAAAGAGCAATTAAAATCTACTCTTTCTTGGTTATTAACAGAACAAATGGTTTTCACCAACTCCTGGTGAGGAGAGACTTGACTGTGGTACAATTCAAGGGCCTATTGAGTGTCCATGTGGGGTGTCATTGTTTTGTAAATCTGAGTCCCGACACCTTACACTGCATTGTCCTCAGCGATCCACCCATGGTGCTGCCACAAAGCTGCTATTTCACTCATGACTTTGACCAGCGGAAAACAAAGCAGAGCATCCGATCACTCTGCTATTGTTTTGGAAATAGGTGTCGCATCGCATTAAAACAGCTGACATTTCCACCTCAAAGCAGAGATGTAGCCTGAATGGAATCAAACTACAGTGTTGTGTTTTTTTTGGGTTTATCTACAATCAGGTCAAAAGTGAGTGGGTGACGCTTTTATGTAAACAAACACAAAGATGTCAGGTTAGTCACGACCACCTGGAAAACACACACACATAGTACAGACACTCAGGACAGGGCATGGATCAACAAGTGACCAGCACAATGAATACAAGCATGACAAAATGAGACAAAATCTGGAACCTGGAGAACAGGAAACACTTTTTAAGATGAAGGCATCCGTTAAGCAGAGGAAAGAGTGCGGCTTGAATTGGACAGATTTACCTCCGCGCGTGCCCCCAAGTCTGTGTATGTGTTCGTGAGGCCTGTGTGTAATGGGATTATTCATAGACCAGTGAACTGCTTTGTGTTGAAAAGAGAGCTTGAAAAGGGGGATTTCTTTGTAATTGACACAGCATGATGAAAAACCCTGCAATGTACACACACACTCAACTTGTCCAACACACAATGACATGTCAATTAACTTTCTGTGTGAGCACATTTAAGTACTTTGGTCCACAGTCAGAGTAACTAAGCAGAGGAGTCAGCAAATGAGTCTCCAGAATGACAATGTAGGAAACATTTGGTTCTTATATCACTAGACTCAGAAAATAAAGAACCTGTTATTAACCTACTCATTTCAGACACATTCTTTCCATTAATTTGAATGCATCCTCATGTAAGCTTCCGGTCTGATCTACAGACTCTGTGGACATGCAATATAGGTTCGTTGATACACAAAATTATAACCAAGACCAAGATCCAGGCCTCAGCAGACATCTGAGGACCTGCACCGTTTTTGGGCTACATGGAAAAACACGTAATTGGTTCACGTTTCTTATTGAACATATTAAGTAGTTTACGGATCCTAAACCAAGATGTGAATTTAAATGGCCATGTGCAGTGACCCCAGAGCGGACGGACACAGACTGTTTCAGGACTATGTTTAGAGGCTGCTGTCACATGTATTGAATTTACAACGGTGACTGCATCACGAGTATCAACACACACACAGTAAATAATATACAACACTGGGAGTGATGACTGCCTGGTGTCACGGAAACAGTGTGTGTCTGTGGTATCAGTTGCTCCTCTGTGCGTAAGTGACTGATGCCTCAGCGCCTCTTTCTGTGTTATCATACGTTTCTCTTGGACTGTTTCCTGCCTCTTTTTGTGCAGTGTTACCGGGAAACGCCACGTGGTTGTTCTAGGTAACGTTGTGATGCGGGAAGGTCAACATACAACAACGACTTGCCAACAAGTTAACCATCAAAGCAAGTTCCTTTTAAGTGTTGGCAGGCATTTGTCATAACATTGTGAAGTGTGTGTGTGTGTGTGTGTGTGTGTGTGTGTGTGAGAGAGAGAGAGCAGGTGAAGCCTGCACTGCAGCTCCACCATATAAGGAAGCTGTTTCCTGAAATACCTGAACAGTAGCAGCTGATGCAATGTTGCCATGACTCACTGTTCTGGCCATGGAGAGTTTTAGTAGCCCACAGTATTTATAGTGAAGGGCAGTGAAATATGTTCTGGATTATTATGAGGAAGAAATACTTTTTATTGTGTGTGTGAATCAAAATTTCATTCATTTATGACACATTTCATTGATCACGTGTCCTCCTTTCTTTCAAGTCTTTCTGCTGCTGCTTACATCCCGCCCCTGCTCTTTTTTCCCTGCAGAGATATAGCTGGCCCCTGAAGACCCCTGCCGGACACAAAGAACCGCAAGTCAAACTCTTTATCCTCACAAGTTTCCAAGAAAATAAACCACTCGCTGTAGGCGCCTCTGCTCCCTGAGGAGTCCAAAAACGCAACCCCTGAAGCTGCTCGGCCGGCAGGCAGCTGTTTCTCCACGGGCATGACCTCAGCCTGGGTCCTGTTACCACGCACGGCAGGACGACCACTGAAAAAAAGCCTGTTCTGGTGTAAGTGTGATGAGGCGTTCTTCACCTGCTGCCCAAAACGTTCAGACTATAAACCCAACACACCAGACCGCCAGCCCTGCTCCCAAAGGCTGACTATTAATAAACAAGAGAAGAAGGGATTTATTAAGTTGCCTGATTTGAACTATTTTTTCTTTGTTTATTTTCTTCGGAACCAATCCGATTAGGCACTAATGATCCAATAGAAAGCTTTTCATAATTGTTGCTGTTGCTGAGTGCACAAGAAATCCCATCACTAATAAAAACAGCACTTGAAAAAAAAAACACAATTTGCAAGTTTCAGCCTCACAAATGTGACAACATGCACAATTTCTGACTTTAATTTTACTGTAAAACTAAATAGTTTTTTTTCTCTGTAAATATCATCACCTGTTGCACAAAGTGCATGTGTGACAGTCCAACAGCCAGCAGGACACTAAATATTCTTAAAAAGTCTGACTCTACAGGGGGGCAGTGAAGGCAACACGTTGCCTCGTTACCTTTGGTGACAAAAAGTCGTCTGGACCCACTTTAGTTTTCTGGTTAAAACAAAGAGTAGTTAGGCCGAATTTTTTAATTAAACTTAATTAAAACAAATGTGACTAGTTATATAAGTGAGTGTTTAGAGGCTCACAAAGTAAATAAGTGTCTAATAAAGCATGAGTTTCACCGCCTGCTGCTCAGAGAAAGCAGGGATGAGGTGTACAGCATGGCAGACCTCTGAATGATCACACTTTTCTTTTTTTTTAGCCTCGTTTTCTTCTTTTTGTGTAAAAGTCTAAACTTTGCGCCTTTTTCTATTTGACACTCCGCGGGTTCAACACGGAACTCATTAACGTGAATGTTGTTTCTGCTTAACGCCACGTGTGAGCGGGCTGCCGCGAGACTTCCTGCTGTTATTACCAGAGCATCATCATGTGTAAGGCCAATGAAAACTTTTTACTTACTTAAATTTGTGTCTTCCAAGATTGGGGATTCTTGAAAATGAAGGTTGAAGTTGCTCCGTAACAAAAATAATATTAAAAAAAAAAAACATCTACAGATGTTCCTCCTCAGTCTGAAGCCCTCTCAGTAAACCCTTCCCTTTTCTCTCTGCTGTTTCTTCTTTGCTGTGAATGGTTCCTGTTCGTTTCATTAGTAACTCCCCCTTCTCCTTTTTCACTAATTCCCTCCCTCTCTCTCTGTATGTGTGTGTGTGTGGTGAGAGGTGGAGAGAAAAGTCACCACCCTCCATTCACAGGACGTCTTCATTGCGTTTAATGCAGATGTTTGCGCTGTGAATCAATAGGGAGCAGCAGCCTCCACTCGTGGTGCCACTTTAAGGCTTTTGAGGTTGTGGGATGAATTAGAATGAAATACAGAAACATGATAAAAAAGTTATTGAAGTGCAGATTAATTAATGATCACAGTACAGGACAAACGTTCCTTAAACTGAACAGAAATAAAAGCATATTTAGCAACACAATTAAACCCTCTGCTTTTGCATTATTATTATTATTAAGAAAATAAAACCTAAAGAGTTAATACTAAATAAACCACAATATATTGTGTCATTATTGTTCTAAATTTAACATAAAACAAGAGACAGACATCTCAATAATCACTCGTGTATTACTGTGTTATTATATGTTTATTTGCCCACTTAACTGACTCAAGATTTAAGATTTTTTATTATAGTAATTACATGTTTATTATAAAAAGGAAACACTCAGCATGAAGGCACAATGTGTGATTTTCCTGCTTCTGTTTACACACAGTGTCACTCTGTCTATACACTCTAGTCCTAATAAATAGTGAAAGAACACCAAGCACACAGACGCTTTCACCTGAAAGTCCACAGGATACTTTGTTATGCTTTACTTGTTTTCGTGTAAACCATTGGCATGATTACCTGTTGTATACTGAATTCAAACAAATAAAATATGACTTAATTTGTTTAAAAAAAATGCAATAGATCAGATCTGTTGCTAAAGAAACATGTTGGCTGTTGTGGGTAAATAAACACACACTACAGTGGTCTGAACACACCATGCATTCATTTATAATAAATGACAAAATGGAGAAAATAACGTTCAAACCAAATCCAGGCTATAAAAGGAGGTAACTTTGAACACAGGAACATTAATCTTATATCAGATTAACCCTCCTGTGTGCACACAACAGTCAGCTTTATTGCTTTTTGGGATTTTTGAGCTGAGCTTTGGTAATTCTCTTGTAATTCTGGCCTCCACACAAAAGCATTAGTCCTGCTTACTCATGGATCTGACAGAACCTGCATCATAAAAGCAAATCTGCTCCCTGCAGGGCTTCACAGGGAAGCACCCAGCTTTCCACTTCAACTCTATACTAAACTCATGGCAGCTTTACAGACAGTCATCAAACATTTGTTCCAGCTGCAGGTATAAATCTAAAAAAAAAAACAAAAAAACGCGGGGCCCCTGATTCTTAATCAAATAATCCTGCTGGAATTTGTACAAGCTCTGTCCAGCTGTGGACACCTGGAAATGTCACCTCTAACCTGACCGGCACACTGTAATGCCCATGTGAGGCCATGTGGACGCACACCGGGTTGACAGTGCTCTGTGCTCTAAAGGAAACAGGAACAGCAGCAACACTTCTGATGTGTCTGTGAAACTCTTAACGTCCACACGTGATGGAGACTGTGAGAGTCTGCTGCCACAACTGAAGACAGCAAAATACATAAATACAAGGTTTAGGGCTTTATAGACAAACTACACAAAATCCACCACTTTCTAGTCTTTTATAAAGTTATACTTGATGCTGAAGAGAAAGATGTTTCCTGAATCTCAGTAAATAAACTATGGTGTCATTTAGGCTTCTGCAGAGACAGAGACTCTCAGCACACTCAGCAGTGAGAGTGCAGCTGTCCCCCACTTGACTCTTTGGGTCTTATAGCCAAATTTGGTTTGTCAGACTTCACTAATGTGTTTTATTGAGCTGAAACTCCATACGTTTCTGAACACATCAGTAATTTGAATTTTATGTTAAACTCCAGTTTTCATCATCTGGAACGCAAACTAAGGCGACAAATTTAACCACCCTAATTCCTGAAGGAGGGCGCCACCTGGTGGCTGCAGCACTGGAAAGCTAAACCACAAAGGATGAGGTATATTACTCAAAATAAATGACTGCAGTCACACAGACACTTTAGTCCAGGTCCTGGAGTGCACAATGAAGGATGTGAGTGAAGAAGGAAACCTCCAGCATGTTGAACAAACAGTGCTATATATATATATATATATAGGTGTGTGAGCAACAACCAGACAAAATGGAAAATATTATTTACAACAGGTTAAATGGGTCAAAAAAAATGACAGCTTCTCATAGAGTTCTCACATGGCTCAGGTGTTGCCTACACTGCAACCAAGCAGCCACCCACTGCAGACCAAAAAGGCCCCACTTAAGTATCCCCAGGCCACTCCTATGGGCGTTTCCTAATCCAGCAAACACATATGAAAAACATAAATAACCCTGTTTCACATTTCTTAACAGTATTCAGCCTTAAAAATTATGTTAACTATTTATTTAGCCATTACTTCATTGAATGGGTTGTTCTAATGTATAAATAAATATCAATAAATCTAAACACCCCCGTTCTCGTCACATGGCCTTAATGTGACGTCCGAGCTACCCCTCTGATTGGCCAGTCACCTGTTGCGCCACCGGAAGCAGGTGGAGAGTGTGTGTGTGAGGCTGTACGTCCCCTGTGTGCACCCCAGGTTGGACCCCGCTAAAGAACCGGCCGTCTGTGATCGGTTTCTAGATTAAACTCTCAACCCAAGAGGTAATATCTCAGGCTATCCTGTGCCCACTTAATTGCCAGACCCTCCTTTCCACCATTTAGTACTGGGTCTCTCTGCGGAGCAACTTTCGGCTGAGGTATAGCACTGGTCTCTCCTCTCCTCACAGTCCTTGGACCAGGCAACTAGATTTCTCTGTTCTTTTGTTGTTAATGCCATGAGTGGAACAGCAATAGTGGCAAACTGAGGGATGAACCTTCAGTACCACCTGGCCAAACCCAGGAAGGACCTCACTTGTTTTTTGGTCTGAGGTCGAGGGCAGTTGCGGATGGTCTCAACCTTGTCCACTTCTGGGCGCACCTGTCCCCAGCCCAGTCGGAATCCCAGGTATTGGGTCTCTTCATTGGCCCACTCACACTTGGCTGGGTTCAATGTCAGTCCTGCCTGCCGAATCTTCGCCAGGACCAGTGTCAAATGTTGTTCCCAGGTATTGCTGTAGATGACTACATCATCCAGATATGCAGCACTGCAGTGGTCGCACCCCTGGAGAACTCTGTCCATTAACTGCTGGAATGTCGCGGGAGCACCATGGAGGCCAAAGTGCATGATGGTGAATTGGAAGAGCTCGATGGAACATGGTGCATGGCTGACTGGCCTCCACCTGCCAGTAGCCCTTGCACAAGTCAAGCATAGTGATATACTGAGCCTGTCCAATTCCCTCGGGCAGTTCATCTATACGTGGCATAGGGTAAGTATCAAAATCAGAAACAGCATTTATCTTTCTGAAATCAATGCAGACACGAAGGGAACCGTCTTTCTCCAGCACAATTACCACTGGACTGCACCACTCTGAGCTAGACAGCTCTATCACCCAAAGACCCTGCATCTCTTTCACATCCTTTCAGTTTCTCCACCAGATGCTGAGGTACTCTGTAGGAACGTTGACGGATCGGTCGATCATCCTTCAGCCGGATGATATGTTCCACCAGCATGGTCTTGCCTGGCTTGGCAGTAAACAAGGAGGGAACCTGCTCGAAGACTGAAGAGCTGCACAGCTCAGGCTAGATGGGCTACCCGGGGTTCTGCAGACTCTGGAAGGCCCTCTGGTCCATTGTCTTCGTCATGCTCCATGTCAACCTTTTTTACAAGGAAGGACTGCACCGGAGTAGGGGCAGGACAGTCCTTTCCACTCTTTCAGAAGGTTGACGTGGTAGGTCTGCTTATGGCATTTCTTGTCTGGATGATGCACCTCATACGTCACCGGCCCCATCCTCCGGGTAATGGTATAGGGTCCTTGCCACTTGGCTAGCAGCTTGCAGCTGGATGATGGTAGGAGTAGCAGCACCTTCTGGCAAGGCTTCTTGCCTGCTGGTTGTACCAGGTCTTCTGGCTCTGCTGGGCCTCACGTAGGTTCAGCTCTGCCTCCTCCTGATATTTGGCTAGGCTCTCCCTCATTTCCAGGACATACTGCACACTCCGGTCAGTGGCACTAGTGGACGGAGTCTCCCATCCTTTGCACAGCAGGTCCAACGGGCCCTGGACATCCCAGCCATACAGTAGCTCAAATGGAGAGAAGCCTGTTGATGCTTGGGGAACCTCAGGGTAGGCAAAGAGGAGGAATGGCAACCACCGGTGCCAGTCCTTGCCTGTGTCTGTGACAAACTTTTGCAGCATTTTCTTTAGTGTTTGGTTGAATCTCTCCACCAGTCCATCGGTTTGTGGATGGTATGGTGTCGTCCTGATGGAGTCGATTCCTAGCTGCTGATGGAAAAGCTGCATAAGTCGTGAGGTGAAGTTGGTCCCTTGGTCTGTCAGGATCTCATCCGGAATGCCGACCCTGGAAAACAACTGGACAAGGGCATGCAAAACCGCAGGTGCAGTTATTGTTCTTAATGGGAATGCCTCTGGAAACCGTGTTGCATAATCGCATACTACTAGAATGTATTGGCAACCCTTACTACTCTTAATCAGTGGACCTACAATGTCCATAGCTATTCTACGAAATGGTGTGGAAATGACTGGCAGGGGCTGTAAATAGGCTCGGTCTGTTTTGCGCACAGAGCAACTTTTCTGGCAGCTAGGACATGTGGCACAATATTGTTGTACATCTGCATACATTGTTGGCCAATAGAACCGGGCACTGACACGCAGGTAAGTTTTGTGACGCCCTAGATGACCAGCCTAAGGAAGGGTGTGAGCAAGATGTAATACTAAAGGTCTGCAGGAAGCAGAAACCACAATACGTTGGGTGTTATTTGCAACCAGGTACAAAATATAATTTTCAATAATAAAACACTCCTTTTCCCCAGTAACCACTTTTGACCCCGGGACCACCTTAGCGAACAAGGGCTTTAGGGTGTCATCCCTTTTCTGCAACACAGAGATATTCCTTGGTACATCCCAGAACTCCCCTTCCCTTTCCGGCTGCACTGCTTTTTATTGTTTTTCAAAGCAGCGCTGGCACCGGGACTTTCTGGGCCCTTTTGTGCTTTCCTCAAACATAGTGTCATCAAAATGAAATAGTCCTTCCTGATTAGCATGCTCATTTTCAGTTGCTTGAACTCCCTTTGCCCCTAACTTGCTTCCCAGG
>JAVQJX010111266.1:0-16368 GCA_036025115.1 Ambassis agassizii | reverse complement strand
ATATTTATTTAATAAGTCAGATCAATAAATTGAATAAAAGCACTTGAATGGAGAATTCCTCTGAAACGTGGTCATACAAAAAAATCAATAGTTATATTAAATGTGTTATCACTGCATATTTTTAGTTGTATAGGCACATGAAAAATATTTAAAACATCTACAGAAATACATGAAAAAGTCCAGTGTATATATCCCATACTATCTCTGCACTGTGTGAATTCATCTCAGCCTTTAGGATCAAGATTAAAACAGAACCTGCCTCTGACCTGCGACGTATCATTTAGAGACATGATTGGGCATGCACCTGAAATGATGTACCGTAGTATGCCATTTATTGCCTTGCCAGCATTGTCCAGTTAGCAAAATACAGTGTAAGCTATTCCAGTGTTTCTTGAAATATTGTCAGTGATGGACTAAGAGCTGTCAGTCTATATACAAGTCCTCTGATTTACATCCAGTCTTAATAAAAGTCATCCAGTGAATCTGCTAAAATGAGACAGGGCATGTGTGCCTCTACTTAAAGAACAATTTCCTAATGTTTCATTCAGTGTTAAAACTAAGATAGAAATACCGCAAAGTAGTTCCCTCTCTGCACATCAGATATAGTTGACTGCAGCAGCCTCAGCACAAAGCTCCACTGTAGAGACCCAGGATTGGCCAGTGTGTACTACTGAGGTATATTATATTAACGTGAGTTGCAACCAGTCATTGAGGCCTTCGGCAGAAGCCAGTGATCTACTCTCCAGTGTATGAACACATTTTCACAGGTTTCAGTGTATTAAAAACAAACAAATTACGTGCAGTGTTTCATCTACAATATCTTTACCTGGAATTGCTGCTAAAAATAACAATGCTCTTACACTAAAAATGGAAGTGATCAATACTAAAGTGAGCTCATGGGTGTTTTGAAACAGTAGTCAACAGCGACACCAGTCCTCGAAAACATTTTCAGTGACAAAAATAAAAAATAACCGTATTTTAAACTCCTGTAATTGCAACAAAACGAGATGTCTTATTGCATATACATTTGGAGGGGATTATAGTGGTATAGTATATAGTTTGCACTCTATAGATAAAATAATCTACAATAAAAATACAAAGCCCACCACAACAGCATACAAATGGAGAAACGCGGTGTACTGGAAGGCATCGGGGCAAATCATCTTCCTCCTCACACACAGCTGCTCTGAATGATGAAATGGTAGTCGGTGAAGGAAAAGGCGTTTCCTTCAGTGGCACAACTCACTTCACTCTGTAAATGAAAAGCGTGTAGGGACAAAACTATATAATCATCTATGGCTAAAGCCAAGAAAATGGTGTAGCTGAGGTGCATCCTCAAACTCTAAAACAGCCTTTTATTTTGAAAGTTTACTCACGGACATGGAGACACGGAAGTGATAGGTGATTTCCTGGAAAGACAGTAAGGGCACTGACCACAGGTGATGAGTCCCCTTAGAGAGAAGCAGAGAAAAACACTGGTCATCCAGTTACAGTAAGGGAATATAGACATTTATGTATACATACCTTTGTGGTGGTACTTTGTCCACCATAGAGCTCTGTGTCTGTGTGGTTGGGGCATAAACGCCCCCTAGTGTTTCCACACTGTCGTATCCACACACTGTTTGTGGACCTGAAATCAATAAGAAATGCTTTCCATTACTGTTTATAGAGAAAATAGAAATATGAGTTGTTATAGTGGTGAATGGTTGTGTTGAAATTACTGCCCCACCTAGTATTATACAATAATTTATTCATTTATCTAGAGTAGCAGCCTTCATTTGCACTGTACACTGAAACAGCAGGCCTTTTTTTGCCATGTTAGAGCTTGTTAGCATTGGAAAGTGTGTACTAATCTCTATTCTATTTGTACTTAAAGCCAAACCATACATGTGTGAAACAAAAAACATACCACTGAATGTATGGAGTAATATAGTCAGAGTTTCTATACTCACATCATGTGTAAAGTGATTTGTGAAAAAGAGGAATTTCTTTTTCCTTGGAGTGATACCGTATAGCTACAGCAAATAGAGAATAGATACATCAACATACAGTACGTTTTAGATGCAAATGTGTAAAATAAATAAAGTGAAAATCTGCACAACTTAATGGTATATACCTGCAGCTCTCTGCTGATACACAACTGTGTGTGGTCACTTCCTGGTTTGTCTCTATGATATATACACCACTGAGAGAAGGAGCCGACTTTCCTCCTGCAAAAAAAAAAATAAAAAAAATAAAAATCATACCATGTCATGAGCACTAAACGAATAGCATTCCTTTGTACAGTATGTAGACCAGCTCTGTTTGCTGTTGTCAAACAAAGTGGGTTTACTGTGTTTGCATACTGCATATTGTATTATTGATTTACCCTTTGTGCGTAGGCTGCGCTGTCTGCGTGGTGCTGGCTGCTGCCCCCCAGGCAGACGGTTGGTGGCTCCTACTCCATCCAGGTCAGTAGAGGTTGGCCTTTTGGACTTGGCAAAGTACATGGGGGCTGAGGTGTGACTCAGACGGTTTCTGTTGTGGCCATCCTTGTCCACTGGTCTGGACTTGGCCTTCTTAATAATAGTGCCTGGTGTTGGAAACAGGCTGCCTAAACCTGGAGCAGGAAGATAATTAATCTGCACAGAAGGCACGTGTATGATGCAGACACAACATGACACATTTGGAGAGCGGCTTTTTTACCTGGTGTCGATTGGTTATTATTCAATTTCAACGCAGGATCTGATTGGTTGTTTACAGCTGTGGTTGAACAGCAAGGTGCTGGAATTTAAACCCAAAGACAGGGAATGTTAAATATACTTTCAGTATCTTCACTGCCGAATAGTGTGTTTGTAGTGGACTTTCTGTCACCTGGTGTTGGGGTTGTGGATGGGGGAGTGTATGGACTCTTGTGTGATCCCAGTGCAGCTCTTGACCTGGACCAATCACATGAAACAGTGCCCAAGGTCAGAGTAAAATAATGATTCATTTAAAAACTAATGAATTTCAGTGTGTTTATAAATGTGACTCATGGTCACCTTTCACACAGGTCGCAAAGAAACACCCACACTAAGCAATCAAAGATAAGACTAAAAGAACAGGTCTGAAACATATGTGAGAAAGCTGGGAGTTGATACCATGGACAGACAGGTGGACAGATAGATACAGTGGCAGTGAAGATGGGCATCCAAGAGATGTAGAGAACACAGGAAGGAACATAACTACAGAGAGCAGGGACAGATTACACAGAGAGACGTATTAATGGAGAGGTAGATTTATTTAACTTTTATCTAAATGCAATGTCTCTAAATGCACATACCTGTCTTTCTCTGTGACATCTCCTCTATGGTGAAGAGTGAGCACATAGAGGATGGACATGGAAATGACACTGTGGACAAATAAAGATCCATCATCGTCATGTCATTGATATACACAGATGTTGTCCCTCTGTAAACAAATTTTTCTTCTATTACCTGAAGGCCATGACAACAACCAGTGCCAGGATGGTCCCCTGCATGAACCTCTGACTGATGCAGCCCTGATCTGAGGATGAGTTCTGCAATGGATAGAAATTAAGCTGTAGATGTTGTTGATGACCAGCTAAAAACACTTTTTTAAAACCACAAACCTTGCTTCCAGGTTTGACCGGCTTCTTCTTCAGCGGGCCGCTTCCTGTCCTGCTAAAATAACTTCCTGATTGACTAAAAACAAAAAAAGAAGAAGATACAAGAAGGTATTTATATCTGTTCATGATGCTCTCTCTATGGACACCTCATCAGAATTCTAAATTTCAGGTGATTTCAATGTGCTTTTCCCACCTGACTGTGCCTCCGCTCACAGTGCTCTTCATGCTGTCAAGACGACGCAGCTTGGCCAGTTTGCGGCTCCAGCGCTCCAGTTCATCGATACGAGTTTCCAGGTTGTCTGTTAGTTTGCACAATTCCTTTACCGCTCCCACGTTCTCCATGAAAATACGCTCCTTCAATATCAGACGAAGTAATCAGTCAGCCCTCATCAGTTGGAACTGTATAGAGTGTGTATGTGTGTGCATTAATTACCTTGTTGACAACTAACAGGTTGGGAATAGTTTCTCCGTTGGCACACACCACATCACCCCCCTCTTTCACTGCTTCAGGCAAGATTTGTTGAACCTCTTGGGCAATCACTCCTGCAGGAGGATATAGTAACAAGTGCAGGAGTAAAAAAAAAAAAGGAGCAACAGAAATACAGATGTATACATTACAAATATGATGACTTTATGAAAACATAAAGATGATAACATGAAGTACAGTGTACAAAAAAATGAGATGTGGGCACCAATTTGAACAGATGTTATTCATGGAGTTGTTACCAGTCTCTGCAGTGTTCTCTATGCCCACTGTGGCAGCAAACTCAGGCTTGTACTGATAATGGACCAGCCTCATCTGAGAAATCCGTTTTAAATTGTCTGTGGTGTCGACCTACATGCAGACAGAATGACAATGATGTCTTTGCAGCTGGCATGAAAACACAGTGTAACCAGTTAAAACAAGAGTTTTGAACAGATGTGGACATGCGCTGACTATGTGCATGATGTGATGCATGAAGACAAGCACAAGACATACACCGACAGTTTAGAAACACACACCCATAGACTTATACACTGAGTATGAGACATACACACTGACCTCTTGGACATTCTCTTTGGCCCTGATGTCTGAAGGGTGGACCAGGGAGCCCATAACCTTCACGTTGCCATGGACAACAAGGGCCTCATCTGGGCGGTCTGTATTGATACCCACTCTGCCGTGGTGGTAGACAGAGTCGGGGAGTTGGCCACGCTGCCACAGCACCTCGTTGTCACTTTCAAATTGTCCTGGGTTGGATGCCTGTAACAAAGAGACAAAAAAGAAAGCAGACAATGATCTGTGATTCAAATATTAAAAGAATATGATGAAATAATGAAAAACAGGCAGTACTTCATAATAATACATTGACACACAAGGATACACGAAGATTCCAGCTCATATAGCATTATATCAGCATATGATCATTGACCCCAATGTTCATCACACCAGTACTTACAGAATGTGAACAAACTAAAACATCAAGAACATCAATTTATTTCTATGTATTATGAATCCCACAACAAGAGAATATTTTGAATTATCTGGAAAAAATATGGCTATATTGACCATATCTGGTATCAACAAATATACAATACTAAGCATCCCTAGTTTAGGAACATCCTTATTTGCTTTCTTGCCAAGACCTAATAGGAACAGACTAAAAAAAAAAATACTTTCATACATGCATTTAACAGCACTTCATACTGCAAATAACTAGGGAATCGGTTAGGCTTTTATTTGGTACACAACTAAATATGGATTTTTTGCAATGCAATGAATGTATTCCTTTAAAATATGTTTAATTGTCCAAGTATCCAAATGACACCATTTCCTATTTTTTTTTAATTTCCAGAACCATTCAGTGTGGTGTTCAGATAATAATAATAATAATAGTCTTTTTAACTATTTAGAAATGATTATTGGAGCTGAGAAGCACCCGGTGAATAGGTTTCAAAAATCATCTCATCTCATGTTTGGCAAGAAAGCAAAACAGGTTATCTAGTGTTTGCAGAAATAACAAAATTAACTCCTGCCTGTCATGGTGTCCATTGGCAAAGAAAAAGTAAATCATTATGTCACAATAATATACTGTAGATATCTAATACTTTTCAAGCTTATCTGTGATGTAATGTAGAAGACAATACCACAACTCATCACTCCCAGCAAAAATCACATATCTCCAAATATACATTATACTTTAATCAGTATTTACTTTATACTTTAATGAATATTATATACTACACATTGTTACTTTTTATACATATTGGTGGTTAGGAGATGTGATTTTAATGGGACAATAACAATACACTGCACTCTGCTGTTGGAAGTGTAACGAGGATCACAGACACACAGGTAAAAGGATTTGACAGGATGGAATAGAAATAAAATGTTGAGTGAAAGGAAGTGTGAGTATGATAGAACAGAACAGTGTCACATTCACGAGGGATATGATTGTAGGAAGTAGACAGACATGGCCAGACGTTACCCTGACGATGATCCTCTCAGACACGTGAGCAGCCACAGTGTAGCTCTGACTGTGGGACTGTGCGTGCAGTGCCACCACCAGCATGAAATACCTGTAGTGATACACAGCAGGAGAGGCTATAGTAGCTTTGGATATAACCACTATGTATGTTTGATGGCTTATGCTTCACCTCTGATCTGGATTCGGTTTGCCCTTCTTCCTCATGTTGTTTGCTGTGGTTTCACTGAAGTGGAGCCGACCCACTGTGACTTTTGTGACCTGCTCTGGGGGCAACGTGACACTAGGAGAGACAAAAACACATCACAATGCAACAAAAATCCTCCTTCATCATACTAGTACAGTTAAAGAGGTCAGACTCACAGCACTGGTTTGAAGGGTCTCTTGCTCCGGTCAGACTGGGACTGCTCTACACTGATGGACTGATTCATGGCTTCCACCTGGAAGAAGATGAAAAAAACAAAAACATTATATACTTAGATGGTGATAAGGCCACTGTATCCAATGTGTTCACTCGACTCACTTTGACTCCATGGAGTTTGAGATAGAAGCAATCAATGGGCTGCAGCCCTTCACTGGTTTTGATGTACTTGGGATCTCCGAGCATGCCGATGTACACTGTGACCTGGAAGTGGTTCTTCTTTTGACAGACAAAAGCATCATCAGCCAAGGAGAAGTTGAAGCCTTTGTCAGCATCAACACGGTAGGTCGGCATGGGACTGAAAAGAAGGAAAGACACAGTATTATGACTTATGAGCACAGTAATATAAATAGGAGGTATAAGCATGTTCAGAGACATGACTAAACAAAAAAAGTGTTTGTTTGAAAAACAATCTACTGAAGTGAGACATGGACTGTACACCACTAGATGGACTAGTGAGTCATGTGGTCTTCAGTCCAGCAAGGTAAGCAGAACTACTGCCTGTTCTGACCATATATTCTAATGTGCATTCAAAGGAAACAACAGCTGTCAGTCTCTTGTATGGAAATAATCAAGCAACGGCTTCTTATTCCCTCACTGTTTATCTAAACCCATCACAGTGTTCTGAGTCCCTGGAAGTCCTGCATACACCTTGTGGGCCCCTAACAGGCTTCTCAACAAATCAAAAGTGCCTCTAGTTTTGCGTAGGTGTACTCTGCTTAAAATTGTGATGGCAAACCAGGTGGTTTTGATAACATATCTGAAAGGTCTTGTGAGTTCATTTTAACCTTCCTCCCTATCTATACTTCTTCTTATTTTGGCACAGCAAAAGCAGAAAAAGGTACACACTCATTTTTCCCCTCATCCCCTCCTCACGTTGTCTTTCTAAGTCGAAACCCTGCACTCATTCACTCCCCCGCACAGCTCACCACTGTGGAATTTCTAGACCTCTGCAACCCAGCTATTACTTTGCCACTTGTGCATTGAATCATCCATTTAACCAATTAGAACTCCTTTCATTTTTTGACTGTCTGTAAAATGCTTTTCAAAATAAAAGACCTCAACATGTACAGATATGCCAACATAAATTCTACCCACAGCTCTTTGCAGTTGGCATCATAAAGTGGCGTCCATTTGTTCTGCTGGTGAGGCTGCCACTTAATGCACTGATAATTTGGGTCCAGGTAAGCGTTGTCTGCATCCTGCATTAAACCTGTGACAAACAGTTTGAGACACCAGCTATTAAAGAGTGAATGATGAACGTTAAGAGAGTTTACAACTGTTCTGTAGGCCTGTTATCTGAGAGGTTTAAGTTTAGGTGAGAGTGGGGGTGAGGTAGGGGAGGTGAGGAATGGGAAGAAAGATGCCTGCCTACCTGGTTCTTGTTTGATGATACCTGTGAGGATTTGGGAATTCAAGGTGCTGTTTGGAGAGTCGGAGTGCTTCCTCTTCTTAGCCTGATGAACAGGGATGCTGCTGTGAGAGGAAACAGAAACACAGTCAACACTCAACATATCCCATCATTCTTTCTGTGAGATACAAGGTGGACACTCCCTCCCTCTTCTCCTCCCTCCTGTATATCATCTAGACTCACTCTTGGCCCTGAGGATGCTGCAGGAGCTGATGGAGCATTTGCGTCTGCTGAATGTCTCCACCTCCGCTTGTAGCCGGTCCAATAGGATACTGTGATATCATGGGCTCTGGTTTCAGGTACATGTCCCGATGCATGTTGGGATAGTGCCCATGTGGTGGAAGCGGTGGTGTTGGAGTCATGTGACACATGTTCTCTGGTGTCATGGTCCTGATCATGTGAGGATCTAGAGAACATAAGAAGACAAAGCTGTGAGTTCTCACTGAGATGAATCTGTCCGTTCAGCACGTTGATCTACTTTCCTCCAACCTTGGGTAAAAGTATTTATGTTAGTTGTATTCACTGGCGGGCTGCCCATCAGATATTCCACACCTTTTTGGTAAGACCAACACAGGTGTGTGAGAGGTGGGAAGTATAGTCAAATATGCACTTTAGTCTTTGTGTGATGAATAATTTCAGAAACTTTATGGGATAAAACACAATTCTAACAATGTATGTGGGCAGTACATTATGGCAGGCGCCAGCTCAGTTTTTTCACAGTGTATTGATTTGAAGCAAATGAACTCTCCTTGTCTTTGTGTACTCTTCAAACACCCTGAAGTGATGAGTAACAGATATTGACTTGTGACCCACGGACACCATGAATACCTCAGAGGCCTCCTATGACACTCTTTACTTTTTAGGAAAATAAAAAGAGACGTGTTACTTACCATTCACCTGTTGAGGAGAGTACGGCTCTGAGCTGGAATCTGGAGGGGACTCGGGCAATGTCCTGAAAAAAAAAAGCAACAGAAGTTATATTCACAAATACATTACTAAGATGCTTTTTAAGCTACATATCTCTGAAACAGTGCCATGTTCAGCACATATATTCTTGTCATATTTCAGGGAGATACTCTCCTTTGAGATCATTCTAATGTAGTAGACATTCTTCACACAGGACTGTGTGCGTCAAGCTGTAATTTGACTCCCTTTCTCTTTTTCTGTTATCAGTCTCCCTCCTCCTCTTGACCCACTAATGCTTTATTTGTCCAATATGAAGCTTGATCAAGTATTGATTGCATAATGGACCTGTGGTCAGGTGAGTGTTAAGTTTTTCTTACACGTTTAAAGAAAATACAACCATTGCTGCAAATGATGACTTAATGTTTTAAAATATGAGCTGCCATGAGCATCATGAACATTTCTTGTTAAGCGTCAGCTTTTCCATTCGTCTCCACAGTATCATGCTCACCCTGGAGCGTAGTGGCCCCTGTGCTCAGGCTTGACGTGACCCTGCTGCTGCTGGTGTTGGTGCTGCTGTCCCAGGCAGGGGTAGCTGTGTCGGAGGCCCAGGGATGGTCCTGGGGGGTAAGTGTTCTGACAGCTAGGGGGCCCAGGTGGAGGGGCTCCTTGGCGTTGTGGAATAGGGGGGCTTACTCCAGACACCAACCCTCCGGAGGAGGACACTCCTGCCTGGGGAGATGAGTAATTTGGTCCTGGGGTGCTGTGGACCTCTGAGAAACAGCTGTGAGAAAAACGAAGAAGAAGAAGAAGAGGATCAGCCTTATCAGGAAAAACAAATTCCTTTGTAAGGACATGATCTGATTTGGTTGGCTCATGTTGTTTTGACGTTGCTGGGTTGATTCAGAGTCCCTACTGACATGTCAGTGCTATCGTCCTCTTTGCTGATGTACTCTTCCAGGATACTGGTGTCGATGTTGGCTGGCTCCAGAGAACTGGTAATATCATGACCTGTGGGGAAGGGAGGGTTGGGAACATGAGGGGAGACGGAGAGCATCTGGGGATTAGCAACATGAATCTTTCAACAATTCCACAGAGTGCCACAGCAGCACCGGTTTCAACACAAGCTTATGTCGTAACACTTATCTAATGACAAATGATGATCTGAGTTGGTCATTATCTTATTATTGAACACATAACAAAAGTAACAGAAAAAAATCTCTGATTGGCTTACAGAGAATTTAGAGATAAAAAACAGCAGAGTGACCAGCAGTCTAAGGATGTGGTAGCCAGCAGCACAACGATGATTCAGAGCCTCTAATTGGTTATGCACATACTAGATTGGAATCATGCCAGTTCACGGTTTCATTTTTTCCTCATTTTCCTTTACCGCTGCTTCAGTTCAACATGAGGAAGTGGTTTCATAGTTGCTCACAACAGTGTAGAAGACTTAATTATTGATAACAGCTTTGTGATAATATTACAGGAATCACCGTCAGCCTCATCTGAGTTCACTGCTCAAAATTCAAAGCTAAGGTAAAATATCACACGCTTGTGCAAATATCACACAAATATCATCTTGCTTGTGTTACTCATTGAAAGCAGGAGCTGGTCTCGCGAGGTCTGCATCCAACATGCTACTTCTTCTTCTGTCAGCTCTCGTCATTCACCCTCTTCCTTCTTCCTGTAATGTGTCATTTTATCATCTACAACTTATGAAGATGATTAATTAACTCTAAAATGTTGCAAAGTGTGCATTGAAAAAATGTGATCCAAGGGAAGAAATAAATGTAAATATATGTATTTAAATCATCTTGAAACCCTTGCCTTACTTCACCTCTGGGTCATTTTCTGGCTCTTTAAGCCACTGAAATCCCAAACACATGACCCTACTTAATCTTTACAACACCAATGTGTAGAACAAGCACTTGCTTATGCATATATTTAGAAGAGAGTAAATCACTTTATATAAACCAGTGGTACATGTAACATCCAACTCAAGGGTTGCATGAAAGAGAGATGTCCGTTAAAGTGTCACTAACTGCAGATGCTGGACACAGGAGGGGGAAGTCGGGCAGAGGGGGGACGAAAAGCAGCTGGGGTGACCAGGCAACCCCACTCTCTCTCTCTCTCTTTCGCACACACACACACACACATTTTCCTCTGATAGATTAAGCAGCTACTCGCTTGGGAATGTTAGGAATTTTTGTGTTAGGATTGGAAAAAAATCTCATTTTCCCCCATTTTTTAATCTTTTACTCACAATTTTTTTTCATCAGACATCCATCGTCTAAAACTAATTACTCTCCATATAGTTCTGTTGTTTGCCACAATTTACGTGTTGTGAATCAATATCTTAAAAGTTTCACTCATAAAAACTGAGTATCTTTCCTCTCTGGATAGAAACAGATGGTTAATGTCTTCTATTACGTGCCAGTGTACAAGGAAAGAAAAGCAGGATGGTTTCTTTTAAATAAGATCCAGATGTGCACCCCACCCAAAGAGGCAGTAAATTTAAGGTGGCAGGCCTGATAACAAAAAATAGAGAGATAGAGAGAGAGAGGGGAGGGTAGATAGACAGAGGCAGAGGAAAGAGCTTGACTGAACGCAAAGCCAAGGATATCCAAGGATGGAAGGATAGAGGAGAACGGAGGGGTAAAAACAGAACAGACCTGGAGTCAAGATCATCTGTGAATCCAAACAAGCAGAGTTGAGTTTAAGTTAAAAGAGAACAAGTTCAAAAACAAAAATCAGGTCCTCTTTCTTATGCTTTCATTTCTACCACCATTGTCCTCTGAAGTTGTTACCTTCTACAGGATTTACACTGAAAACAAGTAAAAACTTAAATTATGACATTAGTGACAGATAAAAAAAAATAAGCAGTTTTTCATCTTAAAGCATCCTTTATGTTGAAGGGAGCAGGTTGGGCTTCCTCAGTTCAGAACTCACTGAAACATTTTGTTGTCTGCTTTTCTGGAGGAACAAGACATTGTTATGGATGTTAATTCTATGCAGATGTCCTGTAAATTATTTTTTTAAATCAATTTCTTTACATTTTCTTGGAAATGATTTCTTTTGTTCTGGTAAGTAGCACTTGAGTGGTATGTCCAGCTTTTCTGAATTATACACGTCTGGGTTGGTGTTGCTCATTTTGCTTTAAAGAAAGCAAAAAAAAATGCTGTCAACATAGTGATTCGTGAGCTAAAGCAAGATTCAAGCGACACTGTTTTACTTCCAATGACAATGCTCACTGACAACAGACAAAACATCAGGACCATAAAGCGACACAAATGACACAACAACATAAAACATAAAACACTTTCGCTGTTTCAGATTTACATCATAACTTCACAAGACTTTCCTTGATATGAGAATCATAAATTAAGTAACTGTAAGCCCCAAACCACCGAATCATTTGAGCTTAACTTGAACTGTGAACTGGATGAGTACATTTCCCTGTCCTATGTTTTTCTCTGTCCAGCTGTGTCCAGCGAGGAACAGTGAAATGATTGTCAGTCCAACTTCGATACAGACTCGCCTTTTGAGAGATTAGGGGGTTGAGAGGGGACTGTGTGTGTGTGTGTGTGTGTGTGTGTGTGTGTGTGTAAGTGCGAGCGTACGCACACACATGTGAGCGCACACTTGTTTTGTTTGTGTGTGTTATGCCACTGTTTAAATGCTGTGGTTGTAACACAGAGGCCTGTGTGAGTGGCAATTAAACATGATTTGACTAATATTTAGTTAAATACACAACTCTACCTTTTCTTGTTGTTTGGATGCGATGTTGCATGACATCCGTCTGGATTACATGTCTGTCTGTCATCTTATACTGTATGTTTGTCTGTGCAAAGTCCTCAAAGAGAAATCAGTCCTCACACCTTGAGACCAACATGTAATTTTAGGCCAAATTTGTGCATTGACTATTATTAATAGTGACTAAAAGGTGAGAAAAAACCTCTGGAAGCACAAAATTTGAATGAACATTTTACTGATTTTTGCATCCAGATGAAACGTGTATAATCCTACATGTATGTGTTAATAATTAAACACATTCGAAGTAACTTAACTAAGAAGGAACAAAGTCCATCTGATTATCAAATTTGACTAGAACAAACTCTGCAGCACATGGGCCATGGGAAAAAAAATGATGACATGAGAAACTGCTTAAACTCTGATGTTAGTAGACATCTGGATGGATTTTAAAGCATGTTAAAGTATCTTTTTTTCTCTATATTTTGTTTAATTACACAGATAAATCTGTCAAAAATCACATCTTGTCAACATAAAAAACATTGACAAGTGAATGATCTCTTAGGTGTTGTAGAAAATAAATCTCTGTCTATAAACAATGGGATTGTGCCCACACTGAGGAGTTAAACACAGTGTCACAAAGAAAAGATGTCAAATCATCACTGGAAAGTTAGACACTTCTGATGTCGCCTAAAAGAGCATCACAACAACACTGAACACACAAAGAGAAAGCTCCTCATCAGGTAGAGACGACTAAATCACACATCTACAGAAGCAGAGCGGACAGAGCAGAACAGAGTACCTGCACGTAGCCAAAGCATGTTGACGTCCTTGAGATGAAAAACACCTGAAACAGAAGATGAGGAGAACAATTCCTGTCTATTTTTCACATGTTTCCCTTGTCGGGCCGAAAAGCTTTCTTCTGCAGACCCGAGAACCGCAGATCAGGGCAACAAATGTGTGTACGTGCAAAAACATATTGTCTATGTGTGCAGCTGTCGGTGTGTGTGTGTGAAAGGATCGGAGAGTGTTATAATGAGGATTATTCCCTAGTCATGAGAAAGGGCTGTACCAGGCTACCACACACAGTCCTTGTCGCATACAAGCACTGGTCGCACCGGCAGACCTGGCCCAGGAGATTACAAGAGTAACAAGGCTGGGAGCGGGACATCAACAGAGAAGCTGGAAAATAACGAAACACTGCTAATAAGAGGTCGAGTCAGAAGGGCAACACTGGACAGGATTACAGAGCGAGGCGAGACAATAAAAGAGGAGAAGACGCAAAAAAAAGAAGAAAAAAAATCAGTCGTAGAAAAGAAAAGAATTTCTAGAATAAATATCTCTACAATAGCCAAACCATCACACAAAAAAATCTGATTCTTCACACATAGACTGTTTCCTCCACAGCCTTCCAATCATTGAACCACAAGAAGACTGACTCAATGTCATAAAGTCAAGTTTAACTATAAACAGCATTCACCATCTGAGGATTACTTGTTGATGGGAGTGAGGCAAAACAGTGACAAATAAAACCTCACTGTGAGCACGGTAAGCCTGGCTGCTCAGAAACAATACATTCCTCCAACAGCAATTCTCAGCTAAACCCATAAATCAGAGGAGCCTTCCAAACACTCACACAGGCTCTCCAAGATGGACCCAAGCCTTCCCATCCATTACTCACATTCACTTTGGGAGTGCGGGGGGGAGGGTGGGGTGGGTGTAATAAGAATTTTTATATAGAGTTGTTCAACTTTCAAAAAGGAATATGTAGCATGAGCATGATTAATCCATCATCTGATTGAGATGATTTGGTGGGTGGATTTTAGCAGCTTGGATAACAATGAAGCCTTCCACCTGCACAAGTTCACTTCAAACTGAAGGCTTTTTAGTGACATGGATGGATAGCATGATCACTGCTGTCAGTAACATAGCCCTAAATTTAAATAAAGACTTACACAACATGTTTTTTGAAGGTTAGTTGTGGAGGGATTTGTGACCCTCACCCCATACGGCAGGTGATTGGATGAAGTGTCTATAAAAGCTAAAACATGAGTTCAACATACTTGTTGCTGTGAACCACTGTTGTTCAGAAACATGAAGCCGGAAAGGATGAACAATCATGTGATCTCATCATTTCATTAATTTGGAAAGACTATTTATAGTTTGTTGTGTTGCTAAAGGGCAAAAAAAAAAAAACACATATGTCATGACATCATATTTTTAAAACCTAAAAGAGCAGCAATGAAAAATGATAAAAATGCTTCCAAACAAAACAAGAAAAAAAAATAGTTCCAGTTGTGATGACTCAGATCCCCCATCATGCTTTTAACTTCAATATGGACTTCAGTATCAGTTCCATCTCATTTTAAAGTTAAATCTTTTGAAGCTGAACTATAACACAAACACTGAACCTTATCATGTAGTCAAGTGTTTGACTTTACTTGCAACACAACACAACACATGGTGTCGGAGGAGTGGAGGAGAAGGTCAAGTTTTGAGGGGGTTGGTGGTTTTTAGTTTGGTTTCGCTCAACAGTTGAGTCCCTCTGTGGCCTGAGTCTGCACTATCTCACCTCCTCACAGCGTCTGCACAGTGTCACTCTAATGGAGTCAGAGAGAGAGAGAGAGAGAGAGAGAGAGAGGCCCGAGGAGAAACCCCAGTCTCACCTCATTGTGTTTTAACAGCCACCAAGACTATGTCAGGAATGTACATTAATGTGAATGTATACATATTTCACTAATCCTATTAAAACACAGTTTAGTATGGCTGAAATCTGTTGGAGTCCTGTGAGTGTGTCTGTGTGTGTGTGCGCGCGTCCTCAGGCAAAGATGACCACATGTAATTATTTTTTGTTACCTAAATATCTACAAATAAAAAAATACAACATTACATTCACCTGTTTATATTCAAGATTTATTCCATAAAGTCCTAAAAATATATAATTCTGTGTTAATTCAGAGGGAGAAAAGTTGAAATAGACAAAAATAAACATCTACTGTGTACTTCTCATGCACAAGTTGACATTTTAGTTCAAGCGAGAGTGGCTGAAATAAAGCCAAAAGAACATCTCTTTTACTCCCAAAGCAAGAATGTAAACACATAAATTCCTGTCAGGATGGCGAGAAGCCTCCGACAGTCATGGATGGCTGTGTATATTTAAGTCAGCACCATGTGTATACTATAACAAAGTGCCAAGTCTCTTCACAAATAACTAATTATGTTGTAAGTGTTTATGTGTGCACCTGAATTTTACTGAATCCTCTTTTAATGACAGAACAAATAGCGTTTACTGTGTGAAGGGATAAAAATGAATGTGATCAATCAGATATGTGATAATTACTGTGAAGAGAGGTTAAACAGACAGAACATGGTCATGAATATTTAGTCAAGGCCTTCAAGTTGTACAACACTGCTCAGATGTACTTTTTTTTAAGAATAAAGTGAAATGAATCATCATTATTATAGTTTATTTTATGGGCTTTGTGTTTCTAGCATGATGATCAACACTACATCAGTCTCTCTAACACACACATTGTGCAAAAAACACCATTTATCTTGAGTTGAATTCCTACACCCTTTCAACCCTCAACCCCACCCTCCTCCTCCTCCTCCACCTCTTTTTCCCCCAAAGGATTCCCAGTTTAAGTTGATCTGTTACCCATCAGCAGCACTTTTGCTCCCCCACACCCACTCCTGAAATTTTATTTCTTTAAGGTGAAAAACAGCTTCAGAAACAGCAGTAATGTGTTGGATAACTTTTCCAATTCTTTACGTTCACTGTGGATAATATAATATTTGTTCACCCACCTGC
>JAVQJX010111259.1:0-11116 GCA_036025115.1 Ambassis agassizii | reverse complement strand
AATTTGGTATAAATTTAAGGGGCCTAGGCGCCAACCTACCCCGTATTGAATAAGGCGGCGGAATTGGTGGTTGTTTTTGGTTGAAGGGGGGATCCCCCCCCCCCCCCCCCTCAAATAGCCGAGCAGGGGTTAATATTCCCTCATTTCTCGTTCACCTCGGTGGCAACAGCCCGCGAAGTTTCCAGTATGCATGAACACAAACTGAGCGTGAGCTGCTTTCTTCCACACAGCGGGACTCACGCAACTTTCTGACTTTATTTTTTTATTTTTTTTTAAACACCTGACGGATCCGGATTTATTTTTTTATTTTTAATCGCACTTAATTTAAACAGAGAAAGCAGCTTGTGTAAAATGTGAGTTGCTGTGTGTTGTTTGTTTCAGTCTACACGTGGAGTTTTTTTTGTTTGTTTTTTATTTCCAGTTTAAATTATTATGGTGGACATGATGTTTTTAAGAACACACTGTATTCTAGTTTTCTTTATTTTGGGCGCACAAGAGGGATTATGTGTGGATTATGAAGCGCGCCTTGGCACTGACATCCATCTACAGGTGAGGATAGTTTTTAATCATTTCTGCTGCTGTTTGAAACACGCCCCTTCAGACAGACAATAACAGAGCTGTATTGTACAGAAGAGAAGAGAAATACATGTTTAAATTAAAAAAATATATGAGGTAATATAAATATCACTTTTCTGTTTCTCTCAAAGGGGGTTTACACTATTAAAAAGTTATTTGTTTTTGCTAAACTTCCATCAATGTACAGGAGATTTGGTAATGTATTGACACAACCCTGTGTGTGTGTGTGTGTGTGTGTGTGTGTGTGTGTGTGTGTGTGTGTGTGTGTGTGTGTGTGTGAGCACTGTGTACAGTGAAAGCATTTATTTCCCGTTCCACTTCCCCTCCATTCATGAATGGCTTTGATTCAGACTATTTTGACACAAAATCTCTGACCCCACCCTCACATAAACAGACTGTGGAGTTTTTTTTTCTAATCTAAAAGAAATAAAAACGGTTGTTTGTTTTTTTCAGAGAGCAAAACGTCAAAGCAAACCAACAAAACCATTGGTAAGTTTGTGTGTCTGTCTCATTGTTGATATATAAAAATAATAGCTGTGAAGAGGCAGCAGTGTGTCTTTTCAGTAGCTCCTCTGTGGTTCCATCAGTTTGCTTCCCCTGGAAACATACCGTAATTCTGTCTGTATGGCACCAAACCACAGCTTTCCTAAATAGGACCAGTGAGTTAGGAGAGGCCTGATGTGGCTCTCTTCCTCCTGCCTGTCGCCTCATCCTGCAGTAATGTGGCGCAGCACTGACCAGATTGGTCTCGGCAGGCGCCAGCGTTCCCCTCAAGTAAACAAGAGGAGGTCAGAGACACCATGTGGGGAGCTGCTTTGTGTTGTTTCTGTGACTCGTCAGGTCGGTGCAGGGCAGACTGTGATATGAGGAGAAGGAGAGAAAAAAAAAAAAAGAGAGAAGCTGAGGGGACATTCTCCAGCTTTCTAAAATGTATTTAAAGTGTTTGTTCTGTCTGCACAGCTGAAGGTGACAGACTACCATGTGAAGTGTTCTGTGGTGTCCCGCTATGCCGTCACCACAGTCCAGAGCTCAGTGTGGAACCAGCTCCACATCATCAAGGAGGCGGCCTTTGAGGTGGACCTGCCCTCCACGGCCTTCATCTCCAACTTCACCATGTAAGTCAACCATCATCATCCTCATCATCATCAACCATAGTCATCTGACTGAATAGCTAGTACTGTTAGCCGAGTTGCTAACTTGCTAAGCAGGCTTACAGGTTGGAGGTTTGTTTTGTTTTACAAGCTGGTTGGCATGAAAACAATTTGGTTAGGTGTAGCATAAGATCATGGTCTCACACTTTACTTCATCTGCAACAAACTTCTCTGCAATTTTCCTGGGTGCCATGGTAACCAGTTCCATCCTGGACACTCCATGTTTTTCATATGGGACACCTGTATCTGAAAAAATTACTTGTTGATTATTTCTGCTGCTTTTTTTCTTATATAAACATTGTCCTGTCTTTAGCTACATATGCCCTGTAAAGCTACACTGAAAATCATCACCTATCAAGTCAAAACCAGCCATAAAAATATTCATTCCTTACCTGTAGAAATAATATTTTCTTGCCCTATGTTAAGATATTGAAATGAGTAAAGTAATGCCGGCGTTGATGGGTGGATTCCAGAAATAAAACTTCAGAGGAATTATGTAAGGAACTTAAATTCCGGTCCGGAGGAGATGCATAATCTGATTACTATGAGGGTTGGAAACCACTCTCCTCTAAAAATGCTAAATATAAACAAAACAAATAAGTCAACATTGCAAGCCCAGAGCTGGATTTGGGAGCGGAAGCAGGTCAGGAGGAGGGAGAACCTGAGGGCAGATGAATACCAGGCTTTGTAAATGGAAGTCAGAAAGTTAATAGAGAAAATGTCTCCCCTCACACACAGTTTACTAAGGCACCATGCCAGTTTAGATAGGCTGCATGCACACATGCCTACATCTACTGTATGTATGTGGTGGAGTTTTTAAGTATGTGTGAGTCTGAGCAGCCGTAATCCTTCACTTTCCTTCCTGTTCTTTCACGCACACTGTGATATCGCCAAATGCCCAGAGGAAAATCGCTGTGGCATACGTATTGCGTTAGTTCTTTGGCATGTCTGTGTCTGAAACTGAGAACTCTGTGTTCCTGTGTGTAGGTCACTGATACAGCCATTTCTGTAACCCCCTCACACATAGAAATACAAGCACCTCCATTTTCCACTCTGCCCTCTCATGCCATTCTGCTCAAACAAGACCCGTTTCAGGCCTACGGGTTTATTTTCGTTAGCCCTTGATGTTTTTGCTCTTTGGTGATATTTGTTCAAAGGATTTGACCTTCATTTAGCACCTTGTCATGTGACTGTGGTGGTCACCAGAGACTAGGAAGTGCACTGTGTGGACTGGACCCCGTTTTTTCTGGTTTTGGTTGTGCTCTCGGTGGCGCTCCCCCGCAGCATCATCAGCCTGCAAGATCTCTCTTCATTAATCCTGTTTTTAAAGGGAAATGACTCTTTTCCATTCACCCTGTTTATGACCTGCACCTCCACCTGTAAACAGGTTTGTGAAGCAGCTTTGCTCTGGAAATAGAAGGAGTAAAATCATGGCATCAGGCATGTTTCTGACTGTAACATAATCTGGCTACTGTGAGTCACACACAGAGGGCTGTTTCTTCTTCTTCTCTCCTCTTTCCCATCAGCACCTCCAATGGCAAGGTGTATGTGGCCCAGGTGAAGGAAAGAGCGGCCGCCAGGAAAATTTACGACGCTGCGAAGAAGCAAGGAAAAACAGCCGGACTTGTCGCTACCAAGTCAGTCTGAGGAAACATTTATTAAACACCTTTTGTGTCTTCAGAATATTTGTTGCATGTTCAGTGTATGTGTGGTGTTGCAGAGAGAGGGAGATTGAAAAGTTTCGTGTGGCGGTGAGCGTGCCGTCGGGAACACGGATGTCCTTCCTGCTGTCCTACGAGGAGCTGTTACCACGGCGACTCGGCCGCTATGAGCTCAGTTTGGGTGTGAGGCCTGGACAGCCTGTGCAGAACCTCACGCTGGATGTGAGCATCACGGAGAGGACGGGCATCAGTTTCATTAAGGTGCTTCCTCTCAAGACCAGCCGACTGATCTCCAACACCGCTCAAGGTAAAATCTGGAGGACTTTTCCTCCATGTTCTTTTACAGTTTGTGCAGAATTTCACTGTGTGCTGCTTTCCTGTAGGTGATGGAGCCGCCCCTCCCTCCACCCGTGTCGAGCGGAGCTCCTGCTGTGCTCATGTTCACTACAGTCCGACTCTACAGCAGCAGAACAGCATCTCCTCCAAGGGTCTGAGTGCAGACTTCATTATTCAGTACGACGTGGACCTGACAGACCTCATTGGTGACATTCAGGTCAGTAGCATCACTTTTTCTTTTCTGGACGGTCATGTAGTGGAATTCTGTTAAATAAATGGGGTTTTGGTTTGCAGCTGTGTCCTTTCTCGCCCTCTGTCAGGTGTACGATGGCTACTTTGTGCATTACTTTGCACCCAGAGGGCTTCCGGTGGTTCCTAAGGATGTTATATTTGTCATCGATGTCAGCGGATCAATGATAGGCACCAAGATAAAGCAGGTAAAGTGGACAAAACACATGAAAATGAAGTGCAGGTTTTGATATCTAACTCTTGTTTTTCTGTCAGTAGACCAAGCAGGCTATGAGCACCATTCTTGGAGACCTCAGAGAGGGGGACCACTTCAACATCATCACCTTCTCAGACAAGGTTCAGACCTGGAGGAAAGGCCGAACGGTGCGAGCGACCCGGCAGAACGTTCGAGACGCCAAAGAGTTTGTGAAGAGGATCATTGCAGAAGGATGTGAGGATGTCTGTTTAATCTTTGTTTTGTGTATGTGCTCTCAACACTGATCTGTGTTTTTGTACCATTGTTTTCAGGGACCAACATCAATGCAGCTCTGCTCTCAGCCGCCCAAATCGTCAACCCGCAAACCTCTGGATCCTCCCGCCGCCTCTCGTCCCATCGTGTGCCTTTGGTCATTTTCCTCACCGATGGAGAGGCGACCATTGGAGTAACATCTGGTGACATCATCCTCAGCAACGCCAAGAAGGCTCTGGGCTCCGCCTCTCTGTTTGGCCTCGCTTTTGGAGATGACGCTGACTTCCTTCTTCTTAAACGCCTCGCTCTGGATAACCGCGGTGTCGCCAGGATGGTGTACGAGGACGCGGATGCCGCCTTACAGCTGAAGGGCTTTTATGATGAAGTAGCCACCCCTTTGCTCTCTGACATCCAGCTGTCTTACTTGGACGATCAGGCGTTTGACATCACCCGCTCCTTGTTCCCAAACTACTTCCAAGGGTCTGAGTTGGTCGTAGCCGGGAGGGTCAAATCAGGGGTTAAAGATTTAAAGGTGTCGATCTCAGCCACTGACTCGAAGCAGCGCATGAAGCTGGAGAATGACATGCTTATTTCACCTGCAAAGGAAAATGAGAGTGTGGATTCACTCGACTGTCCAGGAGATTTAGACGGGGTCTCCAGCTTTGTGCATCGTCTCTGGGCGTATTTCACCATCAAAGAGCTGCTGCTGGCCAAACTGAACACTACTGACCCTGCGATGCAGAGACTACTGACAGAAAAGGCCACCAACCTCTCCCTCAAATACAACTTTGTAACACCGGTCACCTCTTTAGTTGTAGTTAAGCCAGATGCAGATGAAGCAGCAACAGCAAAACCTGCAGCCGTATCCACGACAACGACGGCTACAACCACCACCACCACCAAAATATCAGCTGCAAAGAAGGCCGGCTCAAACCCAAGACCCAAATCAAAAACAGATCCACCTCCGAAAAAACCCTCGCCGCCTACTTCCATAGCAAAAACAGCAGTTTCTCCATCCAGGAAAACAACCACCACCTCCACTCCCACCTCTGTGAAAACAGCTCCAGCTCCGCTCTCTGGTAGAAAGCCCACTCCTTCCCAAAACGATTCTAAAACCTCTCCTGGAAAGATCTCCACTTCCCTGCTTAATGCTCTGAAAACAGCACCACCCCCTGCACCTGGAAAACTCTCCATGAAAACAACCACTCCCTCAACAACCACCACAATGCCCACATTCACCACCAGTACCTCACTGCCACTCAGTCCTGTCAGAACTGACCCTGCAGCCCTGACCCAGCAGCCCAGAACAGCGAGTCCGTCCACCGACACAGAGAACAGCATCACGTCTGCTCCAGATGTTCGTCAGCCTGACACCACCACAGCTCCGCCTGAGCTGCTGCTGCCACCTCTCGCCTCACCCACCCCGGCCCCTGCGCCGGCCGTGCAGCAGGACAACGACACCAACCTGAGCATCGCCACCCTGGTGTCGGCCACCTTCGCTCCCATGCCGGGTGTAACAGACGGTCCGCGGCTGTGGGAGGCAGCAGGGCTTCTGGGTAAATTATACTCCATCATGCTGCAGGTTAAATGTGCAGATTTTGTTTATAATCCTTATTTTTTTGTGTCTCTCCATCAGACGTTTCTACCTCCATTCAGATCCAGAGAAAAGGTAAATCGAAACTTCCAGGTTCAGTCCACCTCTAACATGTCAACAGTTAAGTCTCAGATACTGCATATGTTTAGATGGAGTCACCTTCATACTGACTCCTTTATATTTTTATTTAAAGCTCAGTATTAATACTCCTGCAGAGGAGCTGAATGTTATGGAGCCCCTAAAAGGAGCACGAGATAATCTCTGGTTTCCCGTGCTCACCGCATAGTTTCTCCTGGCAACCAGATAGTTCCTGATTTTTTTTGACAATGTTCCTTTAGGATTAAATTGAGTTGTGGCAAAAGTGACAAGATAGCCTGGAGCAAAAATAACAAAGTCACTGAATGGTGAAAATGGTGTGCACAGGCCATGAAAACAATCCAAAGATTTGTAAACATGCGTCTCTTTTCTCTTCAATAGATATTGATCTTGTCAAAGGTGAGTATTTCTGCTGATTGATCAGATTTTTTCATGTTTTTTTTCTTCACTGATTTCCTCCTTTTTTTTCAGATTATGATGCCACTTATGACTACGACTACGATCTCAGCTACGATGCCTGTAAGTCCTCTGCACACTTCTTCAGTCTAACCTCCTCTCAGACCTGAACAATCACAAACACACGTCTGATTTGTTTGTTTTTTTAGGGGATGACACAGCAGCCCCCGACTCATTTGGTAAGAATTGAAATATCTTAATCATTAATAGAACTTATTGCAGCTTGCAGTACATGTGTAGTCCTGTCATTGGTTTCAGTGCTTGCGAGTGAGGAGGACTGTCCTTCAGTTGAATGTTTTGTGCTTTTAGAACCTCAATCCAGACTGAGCAGCGTCCGGATCTTCTCCTCTTCAGGTCTGCTTCTCATTTATTTGTCTGTGCTTCTCCCTTCAGAGTGGCTGTTGATGTTGTTGTTGTGTGTGTTGTAGTCGATGGAGACCCTCACTTTGTGGTCCAGCTGCCGAAGGTGCATCAGAACTTGTGTTTCACAGTAGACGGCAGAGACAACGACGTCCTCAGACTGTTGGAGGACCCGGACAGAGGTGAGCACAACAACAATCCACTCAGTTAATTTTTTTCCCCTAAATGTTTACATGCATCCTCTTCCTCTTTAAGGGATTATCGTGGATGGGCGACTAGTGGGAGCTCCCTCAAAGCACGGTGCAGAGGACCGCTCCCGTACCTACTTTGACCAGCTCACCGTCTCCGCAGCAACAGGCAGCTCCGGTGACATCATGATCACGCTGTCGCTGGACGCCGTGGTGGTGGAAGGCGAAGGACGGGAAACCCTTCCCATCAACCAGCAGGGGTCCGTGACCAGGCAGGGTGTGACGGTGACCGTGGACAACCACCGGAGCTGCTGGATCGAGCTGGCCAAGGGGGTTCGCTTCCTGGTTCTGTTCCATCACTACAAACAGCCAAACTACCTGCAGATGGCTCACCTGGGTTTTTACATCACAGACGGACGGGGGCTCTCAGACTCCACCCAAGGACTCCTGGGTACGTACACATCGCCTCCTACTAAAGGTACAAAGAGCTCCACATGCTCCACATATTTACATTTTTAAGCCGCTACAAACCAGTTTTTTCACACACACGGCTGCACATCAGCCAATATTTGCTGATTTTTCCGGGTGGGTCATGTGACTCTGCTCTTTGTTAATGAATCTTGGATTCCTAGTTGTGCAAAATATAATTTTTAATTTAAAGAATTTTATCTGTTTTTTAAATTTTTTAAGTAAAAAATAGAATTTATGATGAATTAAAACATTTCCATGCTTACATTTGTTTATAATGTCCAACATTGTAAGATGGTAGGTTCAAGGACTGTTGGAAAATTAAGCATCTCATGATTTTTTTCTTCCAGTTTATGGCTTTGCGTGTAATTTTCTTTGACTTGGTCCCTTTAGGTTTCTCTGCTCTTACTCCACATGACTGTATCTTTAAATGCTAATGACTTGTGAAGAGAACCGTGCCATAGAAAATGAAGCAGAAAGACCAATATGGCTGCTAATAAAAAGACAGGAGCACCTTTGTTGAATGAACTTGGGGGCGGGGCCTGTCCCCCTTGTGATGCGTAAAGAGCTTCACACCTGAACAGTTGCTATAATAATAATATAATCTCTTGTCTATGTGCCTGCAGGTCAGTTTCAGCACGCAGACATGAGTGTAACGGTGCTGAAGGAGGATCAGGATGGAGTCAGAGTAACCAGAGAGGAGGTTTTAGCCCGCGGGGTCCTGAGGTGGGGGTCAGACCACATCCTGGTCACCTTACAGGATAAAACGCTGAAAGACTCGGTGAGAAAACGCCACCTGGGTAAATGCTGGGTGGTGCCCAAAGCGGAGGTAAACAGACTGCTGGGTCATTCATACGAGAGCTACGTGGTGAATCATGTGTAATTCAACCCGGGTCAGCGCCGCCGCCGCCTTGTCATCTCTGTGACACAGTTATCAGACAAAAGGCTAAACTGGGACCTCATGGGCTACAATGACGTGTCACTGTGGTGAATCTGTAAGGAGCTACAGGTGTGTGTGTGTGTGTGTGTGTGTGTGTGTGTGTGTGTGAGAGACAGAACAGAGACGACAGTGAACAAAACAGAGTCACATGTAAAGGAATAAAATAGAGGAAAAGGACTGAATGGTGCCTTTGTGCCTTCTCCATCATCTGAATTTGAACTGGATTCAAGCTTCTTTTTCTATGACAAGAGACGCAATGTTCTCACGGTCGGCATGGCAACCACACAACGTCCATTTGTGCTGCAGCAGTTCCTCCAACACGTCTAATTATTCTTACATGGATTATTAATCAGAGCCAGTTTTTTTTATTATTATTTTAGTACAAATGTATATAAAATATTATTATGTGTAGATAATCTTTTTGAACAAATTCATATCAGGGTCTTTTCCAGGTTTGCCATGTGCTTTTTATTTTTCTATCATTTCATTCATAGTTTAATTCATTTTATTTGTTACACAAGACATTAGGCATTGTTCACATACTAGTGGTCAAACAAGGACAGTAAGTTTTCTACTACTCAGCCTGAACTAGTTCTTTTTGTCAATTTCAAGGGTCAATAGTGTTTTTTTTTAAAGGCCATACTGGATGGAAATTAAAACAGTACAACCACACATGAGGCTTTTGTTTTCAATAAATAAAAAAAGAGAGAGAGAGAGAGGGGACAGTATCTGATGTTCAGGAAGAGAGGGGAGTGTGGGGGGAAAGGGATTCAAATATATCTAAGAGTAAACAGTTTTTATTCCAGTTTTTTATATCAGGATGAAAACCACAAACAATGTTTAAATGATGCACAGTGAAACGACTGTTACAGCTTTTTCCTTTCACCAAAAAACCTGTTTTAGTAGGATTTTTTTTTTTTTAAACTGGAATGATCACTGAAGAAGGTAAACATAACACATGACACAGCAAATAAACAAAAACAAACAAAAAGATTTCGGTGTGCATCACTTTTTAAAATTTCAGATCATAACAGAACATAAACTCAATAATAGCATAGCATAGTCAGCATTTTTCTTTCTTTTTTTTTTTTGATGTTGTTTTTCACGATATGTCAGCAGGATTCAAATAAATAGATCAACTTTGTTTAGAGTCCAGGTGGAGCTTTGCCAATAACACGTTTTGGCACAAATCTTGTGACGTGTGAGACAAAACAAAGCAGAATTTATTTATTTACCCAAAATAAGGCTGCAACCAAAAATAAAAGCTGCATCTCAGTTTGTTGTCATGGGGCGTCACTTTTTAGCTATGCTACAAATAAAAACAAAGGGGGGGGGGGCTGTTGAGCTTTTCCTTCTATTTCACACCTACAAGAGTGATGACTGATCAAAAACACAAAGGTTGAAACAACCGAGACACAATCTGGTGCTTTCACTGTGAGCCAAAATTTCAGTCTTCACTCTCTTCACTCAAAAGTGAAACTTTCCAAAAGTCAAATCCACGACCTTCCTGACATACATTCGTTTGTTTCCCTGCGACACACACACTTCCTCTCCATCTGCTTCTTCACACTACACAAACTCCTCTTTCGCTTCCCTTTTTTTTTTTTTTTTTTTTGCTCTGTAAACGTCATAACTTCAGCCAGTGAAATGTGCACCAAATATATAGAAATAAAACTCTTCAATAATTTAAAATGTTAGAAACTATTCAAATTCAAATGTGACAACAGAGGAGGGGGGCGGGGGGGGGAGGAGGAGGGGGGAGGGGGTGACGGTTAATAGCCACTGGTTAGCTTGCCTGCTAGCACAGGGAACACAACAGCATTTTGCAAAGTGAGCACTATCAGTTGACAGAACAGCCCATTTACTGTATATGTAACTTCTCATTATTATTTTTTTTGTTTGTTTTATTTTATTTATTTTTTTTGCCCAAATAAAAAAACAAAACAGGAGCATCGTCTATTGAAGTAACACAGGTAAAAGACCAAGAATAGAGAAAGGTGAAAGCAGGGTTGACAGGAGAGCTGCTGCTGCTGCTGTGTGGTGGAATGGTCCAGCCTTCATACCAGCCAAGTGTCGCCTATATGTACAATATACTACTGTGTGGAAAAAAAAAAAAAGATGCATGCATGTCGACTGGAGGGGACCGGAGAGGATTCTCTACACTAAAAGCTTGCACTGTCAAATCTTCCATCCACCCGGGCCTCTGATACGAGGAGAGGAGGAGAGGAGACGTTACAGAAACAATGAAATGCTTCAAAAAAAAAACGCCCACAACAAGTAATAAATTCACCTCTAATGATAATACATGATCATACTGTAAATTCTACAATGGAATGAAAGACCATATCAACCCTGCTTTTCAGTGACGGAGAGGAAAAGTGTGTGTGTGTGAGTGAGAGAGAGACGATAAGGAAGAGGAGGCTGGAGGAGGCAGAGCCCTGACACACACACACACATATACACGTTTTTTTCTTTAAAGCACTGTTCAGGCAGCCCCGGCCTTCAACCCTAGGCTCTGCCTCGCCTCATTTCACACGGGGGGGGGGGGGGGGGGGGGGGGGGGGGGGGGGGGGGGGGGGGGGGGGGGGGGGGG
>JAVQJX010111253.1:0-22720 GCA_036025115.1 Ambassis agassizii | reverse complement strand
GACTGTGTATATGTGCATGCTTGGCTGAAGTTTATGCCAAAAAACATTGAATTGATGTTTACCAGCTAAATCAACAATTTTCTAAAAATAGCTTTATATCAGATAACATTTATGAAAATTTTATCTGCCAACCTGTCATCTTGGCAGGTTATTTTTATGCTGATGTTATATAACAAGAGAAGCCTGAGCAGCTCCTGCCTGTGGTCGGGAGCTGATGGAGTTATCCAGGGCAGCAGCTCTCAACAGGTACGTGAAAAAAGAGAAACCTGGAAAGGTGTGTTTAACAGTGTGAGTGAAAACTTTGCTTTCAGATATGTGGAACCAGATTTTTCTTTTTCCAAACAAGCTCAGGTCACACAAGAGGTTTGGGAGACAACAAATGTAAACATCATTGAAACATAAATGAAGGATGAGCTATGAGTCCAGCTTAGCTTGAGCCTGCTGCTGCGGCCTGCACACATTTAATCCGTCAGTCGCACCTTCGCTCATTTATTTGCTGCATGCCAACGTTAAAGCTATACCACAGCTCTTCAACCAGCCTCTACCTGTAAACTCTGAATGCAGCTTCCCTTTGAAAGGCAACTCTCATCGCTCCCCTTTACCTGCAAAGTAGAACTAGATGTACACAAAGTCAAATGTTATATCTGCAGTGGTGGAATGTACTTAGAAAGCACTGAGCAACCTTCTTCTTGGTTTTGCACCCATCTCTATCTTTATTTTGTCACTGAATATTGCAGCCGAATGAATATTACTCTCAAGAATTGTGATCATTTAAGTGCTTTGATGTACAATCTGAACACACATACACAATTACCTGAGCGAGAACATTACAGTGATTCCTTAGTGACCTTTAGAATGAGACAAAGGCTGCTATCTTTCTCTCCAAGCCTCTACAATACAAACATCTACCGAGCACTGGTACAAGTGAAAATGAATCCAACATTAACCAAACCATCATCATTACTAAAAACATACACAAACATTGTTGTACATACAGAACACATTGCACTTATTATCTATAATGCATGCATTTCTGCACCTCTTGCCTCCTTGTGATGAAATATTAACTCTCTTAACTCGGTGCAGTCTTTCCTGTGAGGAATTGTTTTATAGCGAGGGACAGGACTTGTGAGGTTCAGATGGCAAACGGCAATGCAGGTCTGCACAGCAGCTCCACTGTTATTTCATTTATTTATGATGGGGTGAAACTGCTCAAGTCCATCAGCCAAACAATACAATTTCAATAACCAAATCAATTCAAAGGAGTATCCAGACAGAGGTCCTCTGGTCTTAACACTCAAAGTTAAATTACAGTTTCAGCCCAAAGAGAACTCCATAAAACAGCTCTGCACTGTAGAATCCAGCAAACACATTTGAGAGATCAATAAACTGGTCGTTGGGCATTATTCATGTGTGTCGATTAACACACATATGATTGGCTTGAGAGCAGCAGCAGGACAAACAGTATGTGGGATGGAGACTAAAATAAACACCACTCATGTTTTTTTTTTTGCAGTGAATGTCACCAAGTATGTCAAGTGATGTGTTCCTAATAGTTTCAGACAGCTATGGAGTTCTGCTGCACAGTGACAAAACACACAGTATTTATTAGCAGGATCAATTAGTCTGGCATGACGAAGTGTTACAGGATTAACAAAAGCTCAAATACAGTGAGCTGTCCATTATATGGAACTTAATAATTCACTACCAACATTATTACATTGTATCAGTATGGGCATCAAATGTCTCAGTGTGTGTTATGTGTTAGGATTGGGACCCAAACGCAGACACAAAAAGGTGGAACTAAAAGCGAGCTTTAATTAGCCGAAAAGACCAACTACACAAAAATACAAGAAAGGTAAGAGTTCAAAAGCAGCAAAACAACCAACCAAGTAAATCCAGAGAGCAGGGAACATGAGACACAGGAGTCGTAGGATCACTGAGGGAAGCATTATAGACGACCAGACACATACAAAGGGGAGCACAAGACTTAAATCTTAAACAAGAGGAAGTAAAACACAAGAAAACACAGGGAGATGGGTTTTTCAAAATAAAACAGGAAACAGGTCATGAAGATATGAATACTAAAATAACCAGGAAAACTAAAACAGAAAACTAAGTATTCAAAACAGAATTAAGGGAAGTATCATCCCATACAGGATCATAACATATGTCCTATGCACTGTATGCCAAAACCAGGCTGCAACAGCTATGAGACGGAGGGTCTTGGTTCAAGGCAGTGATGACAAAGGACTGTATTACATCCCACTTCTAACCATGTTCTTTGTGATGTACACTTTGAAAAATGACCCTCGTACATGTTTTATGAATAAGGAAATTAACATGATTGGTCCAGGCTGTGAATGTGTTTATCTTACACTATCCTGTCTATGGTCTATACTTTTGGCCATTTGAGGAACTGTAGTTTTTTGGATTTGATTGCTGCTGGTTCTGACTGAATCTGCCGGCCGAGCAGTTACAAAAAATACAGCAGTGAGAGAGAAGCTGTCAAACCCAAACACTGAACTCAGTGGCGCAATTAAGCTGCAGAGTCAGGAGTCATCATGGCCTCTTCGTGAAGTAAGTTGTTTCAGGGTTTTTTTTTTTTTACAGAATATCAACAGTATGTAATGAGACACAGGATTTTCATTTTTGTGTCCATATTACAGAAACTCTCTCTCTCTGTTGCTACAGGCCACCTCTACCTCTGTAGAGGGGTTTTTGTTCGGACCCTCATTATTTCTGAGTTCTCTTTGTCTCTGTGTGTGTATTACATAAGGCAACTGTTCATGTGGTGATAATCAAATCATTCCCATGACTAAGTCAAGTGGAGCTGAGGGCCTCTCAGACTCATCCTCTGTGCACGTCACTCCCTCTCCATGCTGTCTGTGTCTCCATATGTGTTCATTCCTCTCCGTCCCTGTTTTTTCTGCTCCTACCACTGAACCACTCTGTTCTTCTGCTTTGCTGCACTTTTCTTTTATACTTTACCTCACGCATACACTCTCTCTCTGGCTCTACCTGCTTCTATCCCCTCTTAGCTCCTCTATGGCTATTTCTGTCTACTGTCTCTGCTGTATGTAATCTGCTCGTCTTCACAAGGACAATCTTATAGGACGATGCAGGACAAGACAAGCAGTCCAGACCCTCTGGCTTAGCAGGTGAGACATTATATTGCATATTTAAAAACATATTTTTTTTTTTAACTCAGATTTTGGTCTCCACCAAACAGCTGCCAGTATTAAACTTTGTTACCTTTGAGCATGTTTGAGTCTCTACTTCTGAGTACGAGTTACTACTTGTACATGTGGTGTGACTTCATTCAAAAAGTTGTGTTTCAGAGAAATCTTCAGCTACACCTTGTTTTTTGGATCAAGTGTGAAACATATTAGTTACCATCAATTACCATGTCAACCACATCCCCGCTGCGTCACTACCACCACAGCAGTGCGCTCTGTTACAGATGGGTGAGCTCAGATGACTTGGCCAAGTCCGTTCCCCAGCTGTGTGTGTTGCTGTCAGCTTCTGCTGGAGCCACTCAGCATGGTTACATAATGACTGTTGCGCTTGTGGCCTCAGAGCCAGTGGAGGGTGAAGAAGGACTTAATGAGGTCTATTGGTGCGCACTGACAACTCTACAGTGAACTCCACTGACTCTGAGGCTGGACACCAACAGAAGAACAAAAAATACATTTAATTCAATGAAATGTGACATTTCATTGAATTTCCTCACCTTTGTGTCTCATATTTACCAACTAATAGTCTTCATCAGCACTTCAATTTTTTTTCCTCACTGTCAGCAACTTCTAAAAATGACCATTATTCATGATTAGCGGGCATTTACTCCACCCTACATAATTTACTTGAAGATAAAAGCAACCTCTCATAACAGTAGTGAAATGGTCTTACTGATCAGGTTATGATTAGCCCTTCATTTATTGCAAGCATTGTTAAATGTTTATACAATAATTTCACAGTTCTTTCACTTTTAATGTCTTTAATTCGCATTAAGAAACCCTGATTCAGAGAGCGCCACATAGAGGCCAAAGTGAGGACAAACAGCAGGTTACACATTCCAGGCTAATCAGCTGTGAACAGGCAGTCGGGTTAAAGAGGCTATGAACGCAGCAGTCAATACAGAAGCCTGTAATGGAAATAAAAGTCAAATAAAAGATGAGCTTTAACACTCCTACACTAGGTAGTCCAGTTTTTGCATATTTTGCACAAATTCTAAGAGTTAATACAATACACTTAAAAACAAACAAAATGTTGATTAAGACCAATTAATACCAGAGCACAAAACAGCAGGCCTAAGAAAAAGACTAGCAACCTAGTCTACGTACAGTAAAACTCAATCCCAATTGGAGAATCCTCCAAGATAACCGATGATGTCACACAAGTTCAAAACAAAACCAAGTGAATACCAAATGATTACCTAAGATGACACAGCAAAGGCGCTCCAAACATTTGGATAGTCACACGCATAAATTAAGTATAAATAAAACACTTTACATCCAGAGCGTCAGAGGGCTCTCAGTGTTAGTACATTAAACACTAAACTACAACTAAAACAAGGCAGAAGATGGCATAAAGTCAAACTATAGGACAAACATACAGCTCTAAATCATACAGTACATTTTAGAAGAGCAACTTTTTGAATGACGTCAGCAAAGCAGAGACTGAAGAACATCTCAATTGTGTGGCAGGAGAAAAACAAACCAAAAATACTGTTATTATTGCAGATAAACTGTCAATCTGTGATACTTCAAAGAGTTGCCATCCCAAAAGGCTTCAGTAACAACCTGTAAGGCAAAAACAGCTGACGCCGCTGGAGAGGTAAAGAAAGAAACGTCCATCATTACAGCTTTTTTCACGCTCTCAACTTAAAGTACTTGGCCTTGGCTGATGGAGCACACCGTTACACCCAACTTCATCCCAAAGAGACCTAATTAAATGACTTCAAAGCTGACATGCATCAAGGCCAGAAGGTGCAAATTAACTCCAGAAGCTGCAGCATCAAAAGATATCGGTCCGTTTCTGTATCTTTACATTTTTACACTCCAAAGATATTTACTCACACACACACACACGCACGCACCAAAAATCAAGCAACACAATAAGTGTTCAGTGTGATCACAGTGACACAGACACAGCCCACAACAACACATCCTGAGATCTTCTGTCTACAGTAGTAAACCGACTCTCCTCCAGGCTGCCTGATGCTTTTGGGGTTTCTGTCCATCATCTGTCATCTAGGGTTTCTGATGACCTTAATGTCATCATGAGAACATGACACTGCAACCAGACAGCTGATGATGAGGCACAGCAAAAAAAACAAACAAAGTTCACCGCTGTCTCAAAAAAAAGCTGTCAGTCAGCATCTCCTCAGAAAATAAAAATCAATTGGAATATGTTGAGTTCGGTAAAACAGGGGCTACTTCAAACTGAACTCATTAAATGGCCTTGGTGAAGAAAACTTGGCAAAAAGTGAGTACTAAAAAAAAAAAAAACAACTAATAATGCCTGTGCAGTTTGATGATATATGCTGTTATAGTTTTGTTGTTTTACTGTTATTGTTCCTTATTTATTTGCATCAAAGCTGTCTGATGAGTTATTGCAGAGGACCCATACTCAGCTTTGTGCCACCATGGGTTTCAGCTGATGTTACCCAGGTCCTAACCCCGACATCACAGGAGGTATCATTACTGCTGGTTAATATGAACTGTATTAAGGAGTGAAGTGTGAAACGGTGTCTTTAATGTGAGTCCATTTTAGGCATGTGGACGGAATCGTCCCAGTTTATGCGAAAACAAGGATCTTTTTTTATTTGGTTAGTCGCTCTTATTGCTTCAGTTTATATTCAGATGAACTTATTTGTTGCCAAACAGCTGCAAGTCGAGGCGGACCCACACTTCCCCTGTTGGAACCTCGTGCAGCAGAAGACGGCGTGTTATTGGTCCCTTGTTCTCAAACTCTTTCTTTATGGTGGCCACTGGAACCTCTGTGCGACCCAGGAAGTCTGATGTAGGAGAGAAACGGATAATGCATCAGAGCTGAGAGAATATGACGGAAAAACAAATAATTGATGGGACAAAATGAATACAAGTAAGAATCATGTCGCTAACCGTCAGGTGAAAACTGGTCTCTCTCAAAGATGGTGATGCAGAGGACATCCTGGTAAATGTCTTTAATGTGAAACTGGCAGTTGAAGTTCCACTTGGGGTTCAGAGTGTCGTTGAGTGTTCTGGACGTGAAGATCTGAGCTCCCATGGTCACTTCACAGAAAGGGTTACTTTTACCTGAAGGAAGGAAGAACGACAAGAGAGGAGGGAGAGAAACAGAGGAAGGGGTAAAAGAAAGGAAAAGAGAGCCGAGAAAGAAAGAATAAAACACATTATGAACAATGCTAGTGTCCACAGGTCTCCAGCTCGAGGTGAACTGAGGAAAAGTGAGATGACAGACATAATTAAGTGCTTCTCCAGCCATGTTCATTTGGCATCTGTGCAGCAGGGATTAAAAGTCGGATTTCAGCACAACAGTTAACACTCGGTGTGTTTTTTTGGTCCACTGAACTGTGAGCACACCCTGTAACAGGAGTGCATTCATGCTCACCGTTGGGTTTTGCCGCTTTGAGTTCAGTGGCCTCTAAGATGGTGACAAGCAGTCTGCCGATTCCACTAGTCTTCACAGATCGTGCTGCAAACGCACAGACACACACACACACACACAACTTTAGTTCATACTGGATGACATGGGTGAGGCTGTAGTAGTGTAGATGCCAACCTTGATAAGCCTTTTCCCTTTTTTTCTTCTCAGTCTCAATAAATTCTTCAGATGCGGCCTTGATCTTCTGAACCCACGCCGTCCTGAAACCACACACACACGCATTTCATTTATAAACGCCCACAAACATACGACGGCCCTCTGTGTGGGAGTATGTGCGCGCCAATACCGTTCATTGATGTTGTCGGTCCTGAGTATGTAGACCCTATCGATGTGTGAGATGTGGAAGGTGGGATCGTCGCTGGAAGGATCGGGGAGCTTTACCAGAACTTCATTTAACAGAACAGGCTGCAGGAGACACACACATGCACACATGAAGACACACAAATAGACATAATAAATGACAAAGTAGTAAATGAAGACCACTTACTGGTTTATACATCTTAAGCTGGACGTTGTTCCTGTTGCTGAACAGTTTGTCAGGGCCAGAAGACGTGAACTGTTTGGACGCGTGTGTTAGAAGCAGGAAGTCGTTAAAGAGGAAAGCCCAGAGTTCCTTGTTGCTCTTGACTTTGTACATCTAAATGAAAGAAAAGTATAAACGTACAATCATTAAAGTAAGAAATTCAATTTTCAACTGTGCTGTTCAGTTGATTTTACTTTTGACAGTAAACCCAATGTGTCAGATGTGAGAAAACATCCTGGGAAACTTCAACCAAGAAGATCAGCGAGCCATCCAGTCAGTGTAGCATGAGGCTGATATGAGCATGCATTCAGCTCTCATCACAGCACAGTCAATCCCAGCCTGTTGCAAGTGCCACCACAGAAACCCATCACATCTAAAACACACTCAGAGTCCTGCTTCTTTGCAACTCTTCAGCATCAAGCCAAGAAACATCTTTTCTTTTTTTTTTACACTGAAATATCATGTGTGTCTCTTTAGTTTCTGCACAGACAAACCGGCTCACACTAATCTGTGGTCTGAGGTTTGTAACGATTCATTTTAAGTTCATCTCCTTATCCCCCACACTGCACTCTGCCTGGTCTCATTTACTTTCATTTTCAAACATTTATTCAGCCAGATGGAAAAACTGAGCTGAAGCCAGCCGAGCAGAGTTTACTGACATTCACAGGTTCAGAGCGTCACTCACCTTACCACTGTGGAGCAGCTTTCTTGGGCCCAAACAGTTGGTTAGAGAGTTAAAGACAAGATGCTGTGAAAAGAGAGAAAACTCTGATCAAAACTAAAATTCTCTGGAATTCATTGTTCATAGAAAACACGTGTGGGTTAACAGTGAGTTCAATACCTCTGCGGCACCATCACACTGTACGTGGTTCTGTATCCATTCCAGTCTGTCGGAGTTCTCCTTCTCTCTCACACCCTCGTTCACCTGGAAAAGATAATCATTCGGTACAGAAATGAACGTTTTCACAGAAACACAACTTTCAAATGAATTGAATAAAATGACGAACCTGTTGACAGAGTTCCTCTGCCCTCTCCAGAGCCTCTTTCAGAGGACCTCGGTCAGGATGGCCCTCTGCAGTGCACTCCAGGATCTACACACACAAGAACAAGTTAATTACAGGCACCAGTCAGAGACTGAAAAACTTTTTTTTTTTTAAATGTAATTACACACTATTCAGGTTAGTATTTGAACCACCACAGACATGTAAATGAACATGTTGTTCCTACGTTTTTGATGTGCAGTGGGTAGCGTGTTATCCTCTGCATGGGTTTCAGCAGGAAGCTGGATAGTGGCATTCCTTTACACCTGTAGTCTGTAGCAATTTTCTGAAGGAAATAAAAGACAGTATGAAGCACAAGCACAACTGTAGGTCAAACACTGTCAAACGGCACAAAAAGAAGGACTAAATTGCTTTCAAAGAGCTGGAAAACCATCCACCTTGAGGAAGTCCTTGAAGTCTGGCTCGTTGTCTGTGCGAGTCTGAAGCAGCGTGGCACCGTTTATCTGGCAGGAGCAGAAGCGGATGTAGGGCTGCATGTGGGACAGTTCGGTGGACAGGATATCTCCGATCATCTGCACTGGCATGTTTTCCCCACCCATCTTCTTACGAACACGTAATGCCCTGCACACACACACACACACAATCCACATAAACAGCTGTATCTGTGTAATGCGTCACTCCATCAGACTCGCTGTCCGTCCATGTAATATTTACTTGACAAGCTTCGTGTTGCAGGTCAGCAGCTCCTTCCAATTGACAAAAATCTTGCCCATCTCTTCGACAGTCAAACGGCCTGACTCTGACATAGGCTTGTGAAAAACCTACACACAAACACACAGCCCAAGACAGGATTAAGAACATCAAACAATATATAATTACACAATTCACAGAGCTCAGGGAAAGCAACAGTCTGTCACAGCATGTAACTGTGTGGATGATATCTAATTTTTTATTGTCATTTGCACACACAGCTTACTCTTACGTAACGTAAACAAGTTATTTGCCATGTTACCTCCAGCACTATTTGTAAGTCTTCCACATATCTGTCCTCGGTCTGCATGAGCTCATGGATGTAACCCTGCCTCTTCTTCTCCTGGGGGCTCAATGAGTCCAGGCTGTTTAGGTCTGCACACCCTGCAACAGAGGAGAACACAAGAGAGGGGCACTGTTAAAACCCAGTGTGGCTGCTACAACAAAAACACAAATGACAGCTAAAACCCCGGCAACATTTCATCACTGCATTTAGTGCCTCCTGCTGGACTCACGTCTGTGTGAAGATTAAGACTGAAAAGAAGAAAGGTGGAAAGGGACACACTTACTTGGTGCAGGGTGCCTGTTTGACCACTGTGAGGGTCCCAAACTAACTAACTGTTGCTCCCTCACTGACTGTTTTTCTTGTCTTGCTTCATCCTCATCATCTGTTTCATCCCAAAGGTTTAGAAAATGAAATTTTGTCTCTGACGCCATTACTATGACTGTTCTGTTTCTCCAGTGTGACCACTACTCTGTCTCTCCTGTCTCGTCTGTCTCTCCTTCTGTGCTGTTATCTTCACGTTGCTGGTAAATCTGTTTGCACCAAAACAGGAAGGAAGATTATTTCTTTTGTTTTCATCTCTGGATGAATGTTCAGAGCAGATAAAGCTGTCTATTTCTCAGGTCTCCTTTGTGTGAAATATACCTGAAAAATGTGCAATATTTTTGCTTAAAAAGAACATTCAGATGAGAGATAATTACCATTGTGAAGAATGAAGTAGAGATTTAGCCATTATTACATGGATAATTTTAAAGGGAAAAAACTAATGAAAGTTATGATTGGTGAACTGCTGAAAGAAAAGAAGGAATGAGACCCGGCTGAGAAACAGAGTTTGTTCACATTTATCCCTTCATCTTAATCGCATGTACTGTGTTGACAATATAAGCACAGAACCGAACACACACACACACACACACACACACACACACAAATATAAGGCAGACCAACTATACAACAATAACAAATGTCAACTCCAGCCAGTTTTTCTTTTTGTTTTATTTCAGACTGAGAAAATATATTAGATACATTCCAAAAATAGTTACGCAGTCTTGTAGGACAAAGTCTTAAATATATGTTTCCTATATAAGTTAGTCGTGCTAGCAGCCTGTCTATATGCCGTCTCCCCTATCTAAAGTAATCTGCATTCAGCATTGAACTATATATAGATAGTGTATCACCACAGAGTGTATACTGTGAGAATATAGGCAATCACTTTCTGCATTAACAAAATCAGGGAGATTGTAGAAGGTGCAGAATTTACTTTTTTATAAAGCGCTTATTATAAAGCAATTTTTTTTATAATCATCCCTTTTAATGGCTTTGGAGTTCATTCACTTCAAGGCAACATATGCATATGCTTTTTGTCCAAGTCAACAGAAGATTTTCAAAGGCATTAAATAATCAGGACCCACTGCAGACCTCTTACACTGACAGGTCCCATCCTAGTGAAGACCCATCATTGTTAGCCTGGTCTCCACTCTAGCTTCAGCTACCCTGAGTAAAATATTTGAATGCATGTTTTCCTCATTTTATTCCCTTTCTCAAAATATTTGTTTTCTCAAATATAACAGCTGTATAGTATAGTATGAGCCAGGTCTGGAAACTGGAAACTTTTTTTAATCAACAGGCCGTTAGTAAGCTGTTCATCTTTAGAACATGGTTTAGAAAGTGACAGAAAAAGTTGAAGTTATGTCTTAATATGGGCACATCTCTAGCAGGAGGAGAGACAGATAAATAGTGGGCTCTGTGAGAGCTGAGGAGCAAGAATGGGAAAGAAATGACAGAACGGGAAAAGTAAATGAATAAAATAAAGTGAAGAAGAAGGTGGCAGAGGTGAGATGAATGGAGGAAGAAGTTGTGAAAAGAAATGAAAGGAAATAAGAAAGAAGAGCCACAGAGAAACCCACTATTGCTCTGCTTCACACACGCATCTTTAGTTCATAATCAAAACAAGGACCTGATGAATCAACAAGGCACCAAGGCTTTAACGATTCACAGCATCAGAGGAGAGATGAGAAAATGAGTAAGTCGTTTTTCATTCTCTCACAGTCACTGTAACATTTTCTTGGTGGGAGAAAGTCCAGAGACGCCACCTCATCATAGCACAGTGTGATAGTGGGTCTCTCTGAAGTCAGGAGGAGGAGGAGGAGGAGGAGGAGAAGAGGGTGTGGAGGAGGAGGAAGAGTCATTCTACCACCCTAGAAGGAGAAAGAGACAGAAGGCAAGGAATAAAAAGGAGGAAGGAAGGAAGGAAGGAAGGAAGGAACAAAGGACGTGTGGACGAAGCTGTGACGGTGGACAGACGTTTAAAGATAAGGATAAGTTCGTCGCAAAGGTTGAAGAAAGATGGACATGTCAGTGTTTTAAACATGCATCATTCCTTTAAGGTAATAATCCTTTAAATGTCTTACACTGCTGGCTGGGGTCACAGTCTGCTGTGGTCATCTTAACGTAGTTGGTGGGAAACAGGCCAGTGACTCCGCTGATCTCTCCTCTCCACCAGTCCTGGTTACTCTTGTCCATCACATTAATGAGTTGTCCTTTAGAGAAGCTCATCTCGTCCTGGTTGGCTGCTGTGTAGTCATATATGGCGATGACCTGACAGACTGAGGGAGAAAAACAGAGTCTATGATAATGAAAACTGTAATTTTGTTTATGCAGTTTATGATGTCTACAGTGTCACCCAATGTCCAGTAAAACAAAATACTTTTACTCAAAAACAAAATCACACATTTTCTTCTTTTCGTTTAGACTCCACTTGTACGACTTGTTACCTGGTTGTGGTGCTGGTGTGGACTTGCCACTGTTGGATCCCAATATTTTAACATGAGAGGCGGGGAACCAGCCTTTCTGACGCTTCTTGCCACGTGCCTACAGTTAGGAAACACAAAAACATGGAAAAAGAGCCTCTGGTCACAGGGAGCAGGGACACCAACACACAGATACCCACCCTAAAACCCCCATGCAGCAAACAGTCAGTTATAAAGAGGACATATGAGCTCTAAAGGCAATTTCTGACTTCACACCAGTTTGCTCCTACACTGATCAGTAATTACTGCACAGTTTTTGCTGACCTGAAGTTCTCCGAGCCACCAGCCTGAGGCGTTCTTTCCAAGGATGAGGATGAGCTGACCGTTTTCCAGATTGAGCTGCTCAGGGCTGCTGGACGAGTGGGGCCTAACTACCTGGGCGATCTCTGTGGACACGAGACACAAAGATGAGCTGAAATCACAGCAAATCCATGACTTGGATTTCTTATGTGAATTGGAGATGGACAGATAAGATGGTCACCTCACCTTTTTTCTTTCCAGATATGCTTGATGTCTGAAAAAATACAAAGGGCAGGTTTAATATACTAATATGTTAATACACATAATGCCTTACAGTATAATGTAATCAACAAGTGAAATCGGACGTCCTATTTATCGTAGCATCAGTGCACATCATCCCCTGTGTGTGTTCTTACATCTGTCTCCTTGGGTTTGATGTAGTTCCTGGGGAAGAGACCTGTGCGGTCGCCTGTTGAGCCATTCCACCATTCCCCCTCTCTGCTGCTCACCAGGATCACGTCTCCCTCTCTGAACGTCAGATCACCAGGCTCCGGAGACTCATAGGTGTACAAAGCCACATATTCTGGAAAAGAGGACATCAATTGTACTGTGACTCAGTCAGACCAACAGGACCAGAATGATGGGAATAATCACAATACACACTGAATATACAGAATGATCAATATTAGAAGGACGTGTACCGTCAAGCTGTAGGTTGTCACTAGACTCTGAAGCATCGGGAAGGGAGCTCTTCATGCTATGAACAGGAAAAAAAATGATATATTCATTCATCTATTTAAAATCTATACCCTTCAGCTGCTACTACAATGTCTGTGAACTATAATATCTGTCATATGATTCAGCTCAGGCCTCCATAAATCTGCAACATCAGTGCTTCCATCTCCAAGCCAAACTTAAAGAAAACGGGGTGAAGGGTGAACAAGTACTTGACTGACTGGCTGGGTTTCTTTTCTTTGGTATAATGACAGCTGAAATAATGTATCTAGAGATAAACATACAAAAGGAAATCAATCCTTTCTGTGGCCTGAATACCTGTCATACTGAAACTGTTACCACACCTGCAGACACATTCACATTATTGTTCATGTGACTGATGCCACAAAAACAGAGTAACCAATGTAGACAGGAATGTGCTTCAGGCTACTGAATTTAGATCACTGACACATCAAAACTGAAATTTTGTACAAATGTGTATATGACAAATGCAGAAAAAAAGGCTTTAAGTTGCACTACTCTAAAATTAAATACAGCATGTTGCAGCAGTGGCATCTTCACTATAAAGTCTGTACAACTGGAGAGGTAGTGAGGGCTCCACATATCGCAACAAAATTGATCTAAATTTTAAAGGTTTTGCCAATCTTAAAAAAAGAAACAGAGTCACTTTCTGCAGGGAATTATTACATGTCCACGTGTGCTTACTCTGAACACTCTTCTTCTCCCAGCAGGGTGACGTATGTCTTGGGGAACCAGCCCTGTTCACCATTCAGCTCTCCCAACCACCAGTTCTCCTGCTGCTCCAACACCTGAATCACATCGTCCTTATTGAAGTTCAGATGACTGTCTGTCTTTGCTGTCCAGGAACACAAGGCCTGGGCCAACAGGTTCCCCACCACCTGCTGAAAAAAAAAAAAAAAAGAGACAAAAACAGTTTGAGACTTTCAGAGTGGAGCAGAGCAGAGCGCTCTGTAAAGCCATTACCTGTCCTTGTGTCTCAGAGGGTGCAGGGTTTGGAGAGTGTGTTGGGGTGAAGGCAGACTTTGTCCCTGACATCTTAGCAGTCTCGAGGGCATTAGAGAGCTGGGACTGGAGTGGCAATTTAGGAGGAGCAGCAGTAGCAGCAGCTGCAGCAGCAGCACTGTCAACTGTTTCTGATGAGGTCACTCTCTGAACATAGCTCTCTGGGAACCAGCCCATCTTTCCCTGTTTACTTCCACACAGCCAACCCTCCTCTCGCTCTGTTGTCTCATCAACCTGAGGAGAGAACGCAGGAGTGTAAAGGCACAAGAGTGTGCGGACAATCTGGAGAAAAGGCATCGTTTGTTTTTACCTCGATGATATCGTCTGCGTTGAAGCTGAGCTCTTCGTTGTTTCGTGCAGTAAACGGGTAGAGCGCTTTAAAGGACGTGAGGGCTGCTGACTTTCTGTGCTGTGTGGCCTTCGGCTGCCCACCTGACACAGCAATATAGCACAGCAATCATAATGTGAATTCACTCCTTTACAGCACAGTGTGTGTGTGTGTGTGTTACCTTTCCTCTCCTCTAGTCCTCTCAGCAGAGCTGTCAGTTTCCCCTGAATATCCAGCTTTCCTCCTCCATTTTGCTGCTGTTGGTGCTGACGAGATGCCTCCTCCTTACGCTGTCTCTCTTCCTCAGCTTTCCTCCTCTCCTCTTCTGCCCCCTTTCTCTTCTTTTCCTCTTCAGCCCTTTTCCTGTCCTCCTCACGCCTCCTCCTCTCTTCCTCCTGCTGCTGATGAAGCCTTTTCCTCTCTTCATCCCGCTTTCTCCTGTCTTCCTCCTCTCTCTTCCTTCTCTCCTCCTCCTCTTCTCGCTTTCTCCTCTCCTCTGCATCTCGGACTGCTGCTTCTGCTGCCCTCTGTCTCCTCTTCTCCTCCTCCTCTTTCTCCCTTCTCCGCTCCTCCTCTCTCCTCTCTTCCTCTAGTCTCTTCCTCTCTTCCTCCCTCCTGCGTCTGTCCTCCTCTTCTTTCCTTCTCGTCTCCTCTTTCCTTCGCTCTTCCTCCAGCTTCCTCCGCTCCTCCTCAAGCTTCCTCCTCTCTTCCTCTAGCTGCCTCCTCTCCTCCTCCTGTCTCCGTCTCTCTGCTTGCCTTTGACGCTCCTCTTCTTCTCTTTTCTTCCTCTCCTCCTCCTGTCTTTTCTTTCTTTCTGCCTCCTCTTTTGCTCTGAGCTCACGTTCGGCCTGCTCCCTAGCAGCCTTAATGAGAGCCTGTCTCTCTCTCTCCTCCTCCTCCCTCTGTTTGGCCTCTCTTTCCTCCTGAAGCTTCCTCAGACGCTCTTCTTCCTCCCTCTTCAATTTCTCTTGCCATTGACGCTCCTTTTCTATCTTAATACGCCTGTGGATCAGAATCAATCATTGAAAAGTTGTTTGTGTTTCTTGCAGTAAAGAGAACAGTCTGAAAATATTACTGCACTGCACCTCTGAGCTTCCTCCTCCTCCCTTCGCCTCCTTTCCTCTTCCTGTTGTTTCCTCTCCTCCTCTCTCCTCCTCCGCTCCTCTTCTTGTTCCTTCCTGCAAATCAGCTCGCGCCGCTTGTCTTCTTTGATGCTCCGTAGTTTCTCCAGAGCCACCTGCTGCTTTTTCTGGCTTTCTCTAAGTTCCTAATTATACAAACAAATACAGTTATTTACTATCATAGTGAATCATGTGTAACACTGGAAGCCCATAACAGTAAACACAAAGCATGCAAAATAAGGCAGTTTATAGAAAGATATAAAATGCAAATGGGTTTAGGAAAGAGTATCAACAAAGAGACCTAAAGCGAAAACCTTTAGTAGGTAGAAGAGGTTACGGAGGCAGGCCAGCAGACAGAAGACAGCCTGAAGCACTGAGTCCTCAGCACCCACATACTGTAAATTTAGGGACAAGGGATGTGGGATGAATGAGTGGGAGGAGAAGGAGACACTCCAATGGAGGAAAGAGCAGATAAAAGAAGTGCAGAAGAGAGGAATGATGGGAGGGAAGGGGGACAGAAAAAAGCCTCAAAGGCTCAGGAAGCAGTAGTGAGTAAGCAATATGTGTGTGTGTTAAACTACAAAAAGTACAAGAAAGCCGACGAAAACAGCAGATTATTGTTAAATCAAACATAACAGAACATCAGAAAGCCTGCTGTTTATGGACAGCACTAATGTAGCAACAGATGCCATGTTAAGCTGTGAAATAAGTGCTACCTGCATGTCTTTGTTATACTGATCCAGCTCGGCTAGTTTAGCAGCCGTCTCTTTCTCCAGAAAATCCAGCTGATCTTGCAGTTTCATACAAGTCCCCCTTTTCTCAGTGACTCCCAACTTTAAGGTGGTTACGGTCGACACTATAAAAAGCACATTAAACAGAATCAAGGAGGCCATATTCATGCACACAATGGAGCTATGACAACAAGAGATGCATTTATTGGCCAACTTATATTGTGCATTCATATGTAAGTGCAGTAAGTATGCACATTCATGTGAACTATAACCATAACAATAAAACCCATCGCCCATCAGTACTAACCAGGCAGGTTGTTCAAGGCCATGTTTCTGAGCTTCTCAGTCAGTCTCTTCTGCTCAGGAGTCAGCTGGGACAACTTTCTCTGAAACTCCTGACCAAGAGGAAAAGGGTTTAGTGACATTTATTCACACTGGCACTACAAACTATTGTCACTAACAACTTTCATGGTACACAATGAGACAGTGCTAGTACATAGCACATTTAAAAGACACTGAGAAACACACAGACCTCTATCTGTTTCTGCAGGCTGTGGATGTCCTGCTGTCGCGTCTCTTTCCTCTGACTGTTCAGATCCATCTCTGTCTTTTGAAGCTTCTTCCTGTTCTGAATGTCACGCAGTTTGTCTGAGATCTGACGGTGCTTGTTACCCTGAAGCACAGAGGTATGACATAAAAGAGGACTTGGTGACAAATTCAGTCACGGGTGTTGAAAATGAATGACCAGTACTCACCACTGCCTCCAGCTCCATCTCCAGGCTTCTCTTCTTAGCTTTCAGTCTGATGATATCATCCTGCTCCTGCTCCTTCTTTATCTGGAGCTCCCCTCGCCTCCTCCTCTCCCACTCTTCTTTCCTCTGACGCTCCAGCTCTCTCTGTGCAGCCTGGGATTAAAAAAAAAAAAAAGCATCAGTGTGAACTAACATCTTTCAGCACCGACACAGTCAGAATGCACACTGCACCCAGAGTGCTCATCCAGACAGCTGCAGCATGCTCCCTCACCTCTTTTCTCTCTATCTCTCTCTGTCGCTCTTCTTCTTTCTGTCTCTCCAGCTCCCTCTGCCGCTCCAGCCTCTTCTCCTCCTCTTTCCTCCTCCTCTCCTCCGCTTCCCAAGCCTCCCTTTCCCTCTTCTCTTGCTCCTCTCTTTCCTTCTGAGCACGACGCTCCCGCTCCCTCCTCTCTGCCTCCTGCAGTGCTTGTCGCCTTTTCTCCAGTTCTGCATTCCCTCTCTCCAGGTTTGCTTTGAATTTGTCCTCAAATGATACTGAACACAGAAAAGGAGAAAATTCATATCAGTGTTGATGTCATTTTGAAAATATAGTGAAATATCAATGAACAATTAGTGATTATGTTTAAGATTGTTTGATGGTTTGAACATAAAACTTTTAACTTTCATAGCAGAAACAGACAAACACTAACTGCTATAACTTGCTTTGTAACTTTGTGTAAGATGATAGTGTGTAAAAACCCAACACCATTGTGGTGTCCTACATTCCTGTGTATCACAGTGTGGCTCAGCTGACCTTTAACATGGGTCTTGTGGTGACTGTGTCTGCCACAACTTTTTGTTTACATTTTTCACCGTTAGTCAGTGTGCAAAAAACTTAACAGCATATTCTATAGTTGGCTGCTGAGCCATAACAAGTGTGTGAGCCACGACCAGGTAGTGCGAATACTGACTGTTGGTTTTGGCTTTCTGTGGAGGTTCTATGTCCAAATCATCAGCCAGAGCTGCATAAACAGAAGAGCTGGATCCATTCATTGTACTCCTGCAACACAAAATGTAAAAGAATTTGTTGGACAATACATGTGTAAATGTTATATCCACACACTGACATAAAACATTACATACATAACATTTAAGAATGTGTCATAGAGTTGTTGCCGTTTCTAGTACCTACCTTTGTGAGGGTGGAACCAGCTCAGTTGGCAGTGTGAGTGGCAGTGGTTGTCCGCTTTTTGCCATGTCCACAAGATGCATTGCCAAAATAAACTCCTCACCTTTTAGCTTCCCATCTTTATCCACATCAGATAAAGTCCTGTAAAATGAAGGTTATTCATTACTAGAATGATCTAGAGGTACCTTTTAACACTACATTTGTCTGGCAGCTTTATTATTAGACACTACATCATTCCAACAATTCAGCACATTTATCTAAATGATAGTTGTGATTTTAAATAACAACTAAAAATAGTAGTAGTAGTTTTACGTTTTAAGATATACAGTATAAATGACAGACAGATATATGCAGATATTCTCACCAGATGGAGGCCAGCTGTGTCTGCGTCAACATTGTGGTCGCCATGGCAGCCCTCACCTGTTGACCTGACAATATGAGTGTCAGATGTCAGAATATCTGTATTTAATTGATTGATTACAATATGTGTTTAAATTATATGCTGGCATACCTCTCAATCAGACATATTAATTTGACATGTAACGATGATAAAAGGAGTGCGGCAGTGTGAACAACCAGTCAAGTTAGCAACTTGCATAACAACTTTATAAAGGCTTAATGAGCTATGTTACTTATGTGCCAAGTACCAATAGTAAGAATATCATCTGTCGAGCGAGCGAATGTGCACCATTGTCATTTCACTAAACTGTTAGTCCTTCAAGAGAACAGGTCCGGCAAGGCTTACAAAACAAAAAGTTAAATGGCTGAGTGTGTATTTGTGTCTTTGTGTTGAGAAACTGACTATGTGTCTGAACACACCCACAGCTACAGCCTCTACTTCCTTAGAGTTAACTAATACTTGACAGTCATTAGAAAAAAGAGGGAGGCCACCGTTGTGAAATCAACAGTGACTCTGGTTCATGAACATTCACGCCTGGATTCCACACATAGTTTTGTCTTGTATGATCTATGCACTGCACACACACACTGTACACAGACGCGCGCACACACAAAAAAACACAATACCATTGAGGAAGCCAGTCATCTGTTTGTCCAAGCTGTTGAACTGCTGTCTGTATTTAAGCCTGGAAGCATGTGGCACGGCCCAGTCGCTGGGACCAAGAGCCATAGGGGACATCAAGGTTGGGGAGGAGAAAGCAGAGCTAAAAGACAGAAAAGACCAAATTTAGGACACGCACTTACAAGATGTACAAGCACTTAACACTAAAATAACTGCTCGTACATCTCAAGAGTTTACCAAGACAAGAAACTGCTATTATACATATACAGTATGCGTTTTACCTGCCAGATCCCAGGTCCAGCAGTGATGTTGCGTTGTTCACACTAGCAGCCGAGGAGTGACCCAGAGGAGAGGAATACGCAGCGGCAGATAGAGGTAGGCCTGAAATATGCACACAAATTACACTCATTACATACATTTGTGCAATAATATGTACAAATAAAGCACTTTATCCAAACAACAAAACACAACTATAACATTTGATGTTGTCTTTTCCTCCTGTTTGTTGTAGTTTTCAGACAAGGAAAAGGAGGCTTGTGGAGGCTCATTGGTGCACTATAGTAAGATCCAGTCATTGCTGTAACCTTGTCAAGGGCAGTGAAGCTATTTGTACGGAGATGAGACAGAGAAACCTGACTCTGCAAAACAGGACCCATAGTCATTCCCTTCAGCTTTAAAACTATCTCACATAACTTGAGACATGTCAAATAACAATGATTACTTTCCCTTCATGTTACTTTTACCTCTGTTATTTGTCTTAGGGATGATTTTTTCAATCTGAGAGAAAGTGACAAAGTTTGTATATGTTTTTAAGTAAAGGTTTTTAAGATGTGCACTGGTCAGATGTAGCACTACTAGCTTTGCTGTGCTCCTGTGTGATCACAATCACAGCATTGATTTCTTCATGTATTCAACATCCGCATACATCTACAACAGGAGGGATCATATTTATGGTTTTCAGAGTAATGACAGATGTATAATAACTGTGTTGGGCATTGTTGAAAATCTTGGCATATGAGGAGTTACCAGTCCATATTGGAACAGCCAAACACCAATATGAGCAAAGTAAGTAACATTTTTGGTAATTTCCATCGACCACATTCTCACATACCAGTAGTCATGGCTCCAGCAGGGATCGGCTGGAGAATTCCCATGGTGCCATTAGGCAGTGCTGGGTTTCCCATGGTGGGCATTAGGGGCCTTGTGACTGTGGAGCCCATTAGTGGGTTCAGTCCCGTTCCTGTGGGAACTAATGGGGTGAGGCCTGTCATGGGTGTCAGACTTGAGAGTCCCGAGGTTGCCATAGGGATAGGGGTTAGCATGGTAAGGTTTGCCCCAGGCATCATGGGAACAGCACCAATACCTACAACACAAACATACCAGTTTATAGGACACCACAGTCAGGTTCATGTGCAAAAGACAAGTGACATTCAGATGCACATATTATACATATTACATGAACTAGTCAGTCAAACGATTCAAATCACATGAGGGAAAGCTTTCTGTTGTTTTAGTCCCACTCACACAGAAGGTAATGTTTAATAAAAAAAAAAAAATCAAAAGTATGATACCATAGGCTGGGTTGGACATTGCAGTAGGGTTAACATTAAGGTTGGGAACAGGCACTGGAGGCTGCTTCATGATGATTGGCAGGGCAGAGGGGAGCGCTGTACCCTGGAGTTTTAGCTTTATGAGCTTCATAGCGATTGAAAACTCCAACTTGTCCATCTTTCCATCTTTATTCATATCAGCCAGAGCCCTGTGAGACAGACAAAAGAGACAACTGGTAAAACACTGAGGTTCAAGTGAAGACTTCAGTTGAATCTTCAAGACGACTAAAAAAGAGATGTGCCCATCTGGGAGTGTGGATGTGTCCACTTCTCACCATATTTCAGCCAACACAGATGCAGGAAGACCCGACTGGAGGAAAAATTTCCTCGCCTGTTCTCCTACAGAGGGAAACAGAAAGACCACATACAAAACATGACAAGTGTGATTGTGTTTTTCTATGTCTCTCTGGTCTCTTGAACGTCTATGTATATTCTATTTGCTAGTTACACTGTATGTAAAAGTCCCTGAGTATTATTGTTTCATCGGGGAGTACATCTGGTAACACAGTGTGTATGATGAGGTGTGTGTACCTGAGACAAAGCCCATTGATGGGGAGAGGGTGTCAAACTTCTGATCATGTTTGACCCTCTCCTCTGGAGAAATTGCCCACACACTTGGACTTCCTAAAAGAACAAAAGAAGCTTCAGACAAAACCATCAACATTACATAGGTTATTAGGATGTCTTTTATCAGGAGCACAGTGACTTAATCATACACCCGATAACAAATGTAAACACATGTACACTTCTTTTGATTGCAAGATGGCTGCTGACACAAACACACAGGGTGAGAGTATCCAGAGGTCATCCTCAGTGGCAGTCAGAGGGTGGGAATAATAATAATACTTAATGCTGTGATGTGATGCTGTGATATTGGCGCACAGAAGTAGGTCATTACATAAAAAGCTGATGGGGAGGCGAATGGGTCTCTAACACACACTGAAAGTAAGAAAGGTCAGAAATGTGTGGAATAATTATTAGAAGCGGCACCATGTTGGTATTAAGTGATCCACCCAGCAATAAATCTCCACACAACAGGCACACACACAGGATTACAGCTGCTTTACACATATACAAACGGGAGTGGTCTTACCATTCATATTTGCAAGTAGAACCCTCCCACTAGCGTCCTCAGCTGCTGCTTGCTGCCATCTGCAAAACACAGAGACACGGTCCAGTCATCAGTCAATACTGCAGCTAAGAGAAGACAGTGCTGTCACTGAGAGGAGGGAGAGAAAGGGCAGAGAAGGGGAACAGACAGAAAGAGATTCTGGTCTGTCAGCAGAGTCAAACAGGGCTTCTCCTGTTTTCTTCAGTCAGGAGCACTCTGGCCACGTCCCAAACCTTTTAGACCACTGGGACCTCTTCCAATACAATCTATACTGACTCTATAGTGGCTAGAGACAATTCAAACACACAAGTCTTAAAGAGTCCAAACCACTGTTCAGAACTATGTTGGATCAGACAAGGCTTTATTAACATCAAACACATAAAGTAACTGTAGTATCATTAAGCAGCTCAAGTCTGTCCAGTCCACTGCAAACAGTGTCAGCTGTTTACATCTAGACAGTCAACCAGTCAATGACAGTCATCTATACTTTCAGGCATACACACACATTCCGTCTGACTTCCTGTCACCAAGGTGTTTTTTTTCATTATGCTTTAAAGCCATTCTTGTTGAGTCATGCACATGCGAGGAAGCTGTGGAAATGGCCTCACTGTTACCAAACTCTGCTTTGTGTAAAAGAAGGAAAGCAGACTTTGGTGCAACTTATGCGAGTGTTTGGGTTAATTCTCTACTTTCTTTTCTGAATTTAAACAAAAATAATAAAGCACTGTTCAGCTGTTTAACTTTGCTACATCCATTTTCTCATCTCAGATCCTCATTTTTTGTTGGATTAGTCTCATTTTCAGATCAAAGAAGTCTTAAGAAGTCTCCTTCTTGTTGTCAGAAAAAC
>JAVQJX010111208.1:0-13326 GCA_036025115.1 Ambassis agassizii | reverse complement strand
ATAGTATGTGCGACAATGTTTATGAAGCAGAGAAAAACTCTGTAATTTATTGTTGCACACATGGAAGTCATCAGCAACAGGACAGTGTTGTTAACTGCTGTCTTTTCTCAAGTATGCGGAGTATTCCATCTGGGGAAGTTGCTTCACATCGATATAAAATGTTACAACAGTGAGTAACATGGATATTGCAATAGACTAAAAATGCTGGGAGATCCCCATCAAACTTAAGTGTGTTTGTGTGTGTGTGTGTGTGTGCTGTCCTCGTCAGGTGCTGTTTGAGTTTTGGTCTATAGAAACCATGAGAATGCTGTATATGATGTATATTGGTGTGTGTGTTACAAACATTGACTAAAAATAATGGACAAAGGTCCGTGACGTCACCCATAGGTTTCTGATTTGAAGCTCGGTGGGAGGCTCCCGTACGGTCCGACCGTCACCATGTTTGCAACGTCATAGTCTGGCAAAAATTCAAATACGGACAAAGAGGGAGAGCACGAGGTGGGCGTGCAGCTGCCTTTCAATCAAAATCAAAAAGTTCACATTAGAACACAACCCATCAATTGAGACCTGAATCATTTGTTGAACCAGGCTGTAAACAAGTTTATTTATGCTGTGAAGCTGGTGATTTTAACATGTGAGCCTATAGGAAATGACTCACTTTTGGAGCCAACCCCTAAACTACAAGTTTAGCCTCTGCAAAGCCTTCGCTGTAGTCTTCATAGGTGACCCACGTCTTTACGTCTTGTTAACTTCTTGTACTTCACACATGATAATTGATGATGACAATTCATCACAATTTATTGCAAAATCAAAAGCATAATTCAGGCTCAACTTGCTGCTAGTCCAAAAAATGGGCTGCAAAATTTCTGCTGACCAAGGGAAGAAAAACAAGGGACACAATATGCCAGTATTTTCAATGCTACTGTTACAGGACCACATGCTAAACCCTGATAGACAGGAGTCGGCTTATATGCACTGTCACACAGACGGAATCTCTTTCACTATTACTACTACTGTTAAAATGTAAGCATTATGAGCTCAACTGTGTTTGCTGGTTATGCTGCAGATCTTTTGGTTGTGAAATTCAGAGCTGCAACTGATGGCCTGGTAGAGTAAGTTAGCAAAATAAACAACACTCAGATGCACATCATCCTACAGTGATGCCCTAAAATAGCTGACGATAAACGATATGGCAACTGTTAGCTACGGTTTGCAGATGAATGCCATTAGTAGCACTTCTAGCCTCAGTGTTTTTGCCAAGTATCAGGGGAGGTCTGTGTCTGTCTGTCTCATCAGTGTGTGTGTGTGTGTGTGTGTGTGTGTGTGTGTGTGTGTGTGTGTAAGCCACATTGGTCCCCTGTCCACATCAATGCACTCGTCTCCAAAAACACCACACTAGGGGCTTCAAAGGCTGAACGGGACATCACAGCTCAACACAAACAAAACACACACTCAGTACAGTAAACTCCATTTAACCCATGTGAGGACGCACAAACTCACACTCGGCATGGAATAACATGTAGTCAAGCAGTGTCACAAACAACACACACAGACGGACAGAGTCTCTCACTCACTCACTCACTCACTCACTCACTCACTCACTCACTCACTCACTCACTCACTCACTCACACACACACACACACCTCCCCCCAGCTTCTCTCAAATGAATACTTTTTTTGTTTTTTAAAACAAGCGTTTATGTTAAATGAATAATTTCTGGCTTAAATTATACATTTTTTCCCCTGCGGTCCACGACCAAAATTACACAGAGTCCCAGCTATTTTCTCCCTGTTTGAATTGTGTCCTGCATTCTTGTGTCCCAGCGGTGTATTTAAAGTCCCCGGCAAGGACCACGGCCTTTCTTTAATTAGCTTAGCCCAGTAATTAACTGGGAGATATTGTTTATTTCAATTATAAGGGTTTGAAGGCTTTTATAGAATGGATGGGTGCAGACCAGTACTTTACGGCTTTAGTCATCGAATGGTTAACAGTGGTCAGTGACAAGGAGAGAGACAGAGGGAGAGCGAGCATTGTTGTAGTGCCACGTCTAACAGGCCACAAAGGGTCACTGCTGCAGATCAGCAGTTTACTGGACATCCGAGTTAAGACCTGTTTGTGGTTCTGACTGCGTCCAATGAAAATCTGTAGCAAGGCATTAATAACATCTTAAAGGTTCAGTGTTTGTGACTATTTAACTGAAATGGGATTATATCTTTAATTCACTTGCAAGTCACTGTCAATGAACACATCTAGAAAATAGTTAGAATTTTTGCCTTCAGTTGATAACTGTAGGTGGAAAGAGAAGGGGAGCATTGAAAAAAGATAAGGGGTGGAATTAAATATGCAGCAAGTGCTATAGCTTGAGTTAATGTAGTGCCTATTGACCTGGTGCTTGGTCTTCAGATCTTCCTTGAAAACAGGTTCCAAGTCCCATCTATTGACTCACTGACTGAAAAGAAAAGAAATATTTTTTTTTCTACAGTGACGGTGCGCTAACTTCAGGTTTTCCTGCCACAAGTTCCTCACACCCTTTTCAGTGGGTTTACCCAACGTATAGGCACTAATTGCAGGGTGATAAAAAGTATACAAGTGTGATGGAAATATTTAGGGAAGCAGACATTATAGTTATGTCCTAAAGTGCACTACGTCACACTAGAAGAGAAGTCCTGAGGTTTGAATGCAGCTCGACTGACATTTACAGGTTACATTACAGACGAGCCTTTCTGCTCCCTGCCATGACAGCATGACAGATCTTCATCAGGAGGAGTTTCTCAGGGTGTAATCCTGTGTGATAGAGATGAGTCAGGCATATGGGGTTTTCCTCAGTATGTGCCACGGGTGGGAACCTGGAACCAGTCTGGAAGAAGCTGTGCATGCGTGTGCAGGCTGCTGTGACCATTAAGACTTATTGTAGCATGGGACAATGGGATTACTGTGTGTACACGTGTGTGTGTGTGAACACACAGGCACCCATGCGTGCGGGCCTGCGCAAGTGTCGAGCTGAAGACTCACAGACATCAGTGTGTGTTTATGTGTGGACTTGCGTTTGTGCGGATGGGCACACTCAGACATGAGCCAAGCCACCAGCCGGCCACAACAAAGCACGTCTCTGGGAGGTGGAATTTTAATGTGGAAATGGGAACAATGATTTCTACTTTTAAATGTGGACAAGAAGCAGAGCCCATTGAACAGCAGACCAAAAAATGATGGATCAATTATTAATGCATTTACCATCACACTGTGAGAGTGTGTGTTTGCATGCAAGCGGGTACATGTCCATTTCTCTGTGCGCTGTCATGTGTCCTCTGTGAGTTTGTGTTTGTCTGCTTATTCACCCGTTTACTTCCACCCAGCTTGGCATTAGTGAAATTGTTGTTTTATTTTCAAATGTCCGGATGCGGCACACTGAAAGGAAAACAGTTTCTGTGTGTAGAAAGACAGACAAAAAAAAGGAAAACGATGAGAGAGGAGGACAGGCAGGGTGTTTTATACAACAGTATAAATACAGAGTATTAGGGCCATCTTTACACATAAATTTACAATTATAATACAAGAAAACTACATTTTTATTTTCAATTTATGATTTTAAAATCTCAGTGAACGATGCATTTTCTTCCTTGTAAATATTAGTTTTTTCTGTTGTTCAAGAATATATTTTAAGCTTTCACAAAAATTGTCTCAAATTTATAAACATTTTTTTTTCTCATTTATTACTCTTTTCTCTAAACAACCCCACGCACAGAAAAAAACTTCTTTTAGAAAATACTGTCTTCACCTATGTTGTTTATTTTGTGGCTCATAAGCTCAAAACAAACAGGTATAAAATAACATGTGACTGTATTTGGGCTCTTAAATGTCTAAATGCGGTGGTCTTTGGTTCAGTCTTTTCATAGTGCTTTAATGATGCTCCCTCCCTATGACCAAATAATTAGAAACACATCCTGGCCTAAGTGGAATCAAAGATATAACTGAGCTGTAAACACAGTGAAAAGGAGGAGGAAATGGAGCGATATGGTGGCGGAGGGGGGTGGGGGGGTGGGGGTGGTAAGGGGACAGATAGAGAGAGGAGGAGAGACTTCTCAGGACCCGTCTGGATCTCATTTAGAGGATAGTAATGCGATTAGCTTTGTTTAGTTTTCACAGCTCCAGCTAGTCCCCATGAAAAAAAAAAATCTCTGAGCGTGTGTCTGTGTGTAAAAGTGAAGAGCATGCGTCTGTTATGTTGGCCGTTCGCATGTTCAGAGGAAGCATTTTCTGTACAATGAAACAACTAATTCATGAATAAAACATTTTTTTTTCCTGTCTCTTCGGGGGATATTTTGTGGGTGCTGCACCAACAAAAATACCACTAAATATTTAAATACAATGCCATAAAGCAGTAACACAGAGCTGTTTGTGGACGTTCCAGGTAGAGATGAAAATACATTCTTTCTGTCAAAAAAATGACAAAAATCTCCCATGTATTCATCCAGGTATCATCAAGGTGGGCAGATGGAACCCTTTACCAATACACTTTCTCACGGATGCTCCTGAAGCGACTGTGGCCGACATGCTGATGGAAGTCTACCACATGGTCACGCTACGGATTCAGCTACAGAGGTCTGGGTCATTCCTTTGTTAGATTTCAAGTAAAACTATGCATGGCATTACAGAATGAAAAAAAAAAGTGTGTGTGGATTTGTTTTTTGTTTTTTTTTGGCCACAGTGAGCGTTTTATGAATCAATTGCCTGTGGTTACATTGAATCACACACACAGTCCACTGGGCAGCTGATGTCATTGGTGCTGATTGCAGCTGAAGAATTTAGCATATCTATCAAATTTGAAAGCAGCAATACTGAAACACTAAAGTTCCAGTTAAACAATCCAGTGGGGATTTATCTATTATCTGTCTCAGTCAGGGAGAGACTGCATGCCAAGAACTCAGAGTTCCTCGGAAAAAAAAAAAGAAAAGCAGGGTCTTGATGGACAGATAAAAACAGATAAACTCCAGATGAGAGCGTTATTATTGTTATTGTTTTGGCACAAAACAGCCAGGTTTGTTTACATGTTTATTTGTGTATCCATGGTGATGGTGCAGCTTTGTGCAGAGATTGTGAAGAGTTGAAATGATTTATTTGAGATTAAAATTAAATTAACAGGAACAGGAAGACTGCAATAAGATAGTAAACCAGAAGGAGAGAGAGATAGATCTGACTCTATATCATGAGCTTAGCCATAACCTTCCTCTTAGATGCACAAGTTTCTCTGTTTTTTTTTTTTTGTTTTTTTTGCTCACGAGGTTGACACCAGCACCTTTCTAGAAAAGACCTGCCAGAATACTTACAAATACATATAAATACTGTGTTGTGCTGTATACTTGCCTATAAGTTTAACCAATAAATGTGACTGTTTGTCTTTGTTTTATTGTAGTTTTTCAAAGCTTGAGGATCTGCCTTGTGAACAGTGGAACCACGCGACCGTCAGGAATGCTCTCAAAGAGCTTCTGAAGGAAATGAACCAAAGTACTCTGGCCAAAGAGTGTCCTCTGTCACAGGTACGACCATCCGCTCACAGCACAACATCGTCACATCAAAGTGACACAACCTTCATACAGCCGTCAATTCAGGTCAAGCCTTCACCTGCCATTTATCAAGCTGACAGATCCTCTTAAATCCTACACGCTGGACCATTACATCACTTTGTAGACACACTTTCACACCATGACACTTCTTTATTGATAAGCCCCTGACATGCCCTGACAGAAACAATCCAACTTACATTGTTCTGTATCATTTTAATCAACTCCACTCGACAAAATTAAGCACCGTCACCTCAAACATGTTAACCTCCACAGCTGCATGTTTAGGCCTCTATCTTGGTCTCATAATCACTTACTATGTGTGAGATGTGTTTGCATACTGTGTTTAAATGGATCTCTGGTGTGTGGTGGTGGTGGTGGTGGGGTGTTGATCACTGCATCAATTGCAAGCATATGTGTGTGGCTGGAGATTCCCTTTCTGCACTGTACTGGCTCAAGTTTCCATGGGTGGCTTCCAGTCATGATTAATGTTTGTCTATTTCCATTGTGTGTACGTGTGTGTTGTGTGTGTGTTTATGTGTGCATGCCATGTGGCTGTTGCGTGAGTCTAAGCATTTCATATTATGTTGGTTATTAATTATCCCCTCCAGAGTATGATTTCCTCCATCGTGAACAGCTCCTACTATGCCAACGTCTCTACTGCCAAATGTCAAGAGTTCGGACGTTGGTACAAGAAGTACAAGAAAATCAAAGGTGAGGATATTTTTTATAACTATTGTGAATGAAGCAAACACTTCTGGGGTAAAAAAAATACTAATGATTAAATGGTGAAATATTAAAATTAAATCCATCAACGTTGCACTGCAAATCTGTGCAAACAGAATCCGACATGTCATCTGCTTTTTTGAGCTTCTGTCTTATCAAATAAATAAAATACACATTATGGGCAGCAACATCCTCTACTCTGCGCATCCATTCACATATAAAACTGCTCTCTGATTGGCTACCATACCTACGGTTGTTCCAGAGCGTTCAGTTCTTTGACGTGAATTATAGATGTTTACATTTGTCAGTTTTTTTGGAAACTCCACTGAAGTAAGTTTGTTGTTTTGGTGGTGCATTTTTTTTCTCCTTCTGACTGATGTTGTGTTTGTTTGGTTGAGCAGTAGATTACCTGGAGAAGATGTGGTCTGGACGAGACGCTGCTGACATTAAAAGTAAGTAACGCAATCAATCTTCTGACACTGCGGTTAAGTAAGCATGTTTCTTTAAACCACATTCTCCTCTCCAGTTGAAAGAGACAACATGGCAGACTTCTGTGTTCTGGGTCAGAGACCTCCTCCTCACTTGGCTGGCCTGGCTCAGCTCAGTCACCTGGGAGCCGGCAGTCCTCTCCTCAAAGCTGGATCAGGAGATCCGCAGGCACCTTCTCAGCCACCGCAGCAGCCTCCTCCGCCCCAGCAGCAGCCCTCACCTCACGGCCCCCTCCACCACAGCCCTCCTCTCCGTACAGGGCAGGTGCCACCTCCTCCCCCGCCGCCTCCGCCTGGCGCCCTGCAGCCCCTGCTGGGGCCAGGTGGGCTGCTCTCCCCTCAGCTCTCCCCACAGCTGGTGCGCCAACAGCTCGCCATGGCCCACCTCATCAACCAGCAGCTAGCTGTGAGCCGCCTGCTGGCCCACCAGCACCCACAAGCCCTCAACCAGCAGTTCCTCAATCACCCGCCCATCCCTCGGAGCTCGTCCAAAACTGGGGGCGACCATCCGGGGAGCAACCCCTCGGCTGCTGAGGTCTCCTCTGAAATCTACCAGCAGGTCAGAGACGAGCTGAAGAGAGCTAGTGTCTCCCAGGCTGTGTTCGCCCGTGTGGCTTTCAACCGCACTCAGGTAGGAACATGGGATAGATTAGCAGCAGGGAAGCTGTGAAACATTTAGGAGGCTAAAAGGCAGAAGACATTTAGGACAGGAAAAGATGAGCAATAAGTTGAAGATTGAAAATCTAAACATATATATGGTTCTGTCAGGCGAGACAAAAACAATCCAATATTTTTTCAGATTTAACAGGTTATACTTCTCATTTTCTCACACGCATCAGGTGAGCAGGGGTAATTGCTGCATTTGATAGAAATAAACGGTGACTGACGTCATTGATAGACTGTAATTTTTCACACCAAGTTTGGCTCATTTTGCGGTCATCATGGTATTTTCAGTGGGATTAGCAGAAGCAAGTGGGGATGCTTGCTGGGCCATTGAGTCTCCTTCCCCTCCCTCTCAGCAGCACAAACACCTGATGCATTCAGGCTGCACTAAACCGGTTACTACATGCCCCATTAGATCAATGTAATGGGAGGTGGCTCATAGGCCTACTAGTCCTGATGCCAGGTGTAGACTTTTGTGTGTCTTTGTAGAGTAAAGCATCAAACCAATATACAAATAATGTGGATCCAAAGTATTTTTAACCAAAATGTGGCAGCCTAACCTAAATTTTAAGCACTGGTGGAATGTATTTCAGTAAACTTATGTATATAAACTCGACAACTCGATGCAAAAATGAATGAAAAGGATTTACTAATTAAGACGAGATGAATGAAGACAGTTTGGCAACTTTTGTTTTTTAAACAAACTATTTCATAAATGTGTGTGATTGTGTTGGTCAGGGTTTGCTATCAGAGATCCTGAGGAAGGAGGAGGACCCTCGCACTGCCTCTCAGTCTCTGCTGGTCAACCTGAAAGCAATGCAGAACTTCCTCAACCTGCCTGAGAGTGAGAGAGATCGGATCTACCAGGAAGAGAGAGAACGAACCATGAACCCCTCAGTGGGCCTCCCTGCCTCCAACTCCTCCAACCATGGACCTCCACGCCTCACACAGGTTAGTGTTCCTTACAGTCAGCGTCATCACAGCAAGAAAACTGAGTGATTCTGTGTAATAATTGTTTCACATGCCATGTGTGGTGTGTGTGCATAGAAAGTATGGGAGAGAAGCTTGGACGAGCAGATAACCTCTGACACCTGGGCCTCCATTTGGAAGAACAAGACTAAGATCTCTAACTCTGTGAGTAATCTACATGTCCCAAACTTTCATCTTAACAAATTCCATTTATAATGGAGAAACTACTTCAAAGCTATTGTAACAGCACATTGTAAACATAAAGGACATTATACAGTATTTGGAAATTTCCTTCCATCTGCACATAACAATTTAGCAACGTCACTGATAAGACGTTCCCTCTGATGTCAGGGCAAATGCCCATTCAAGGCTGTGTGCTGTTCTTATTATGGCTATGTAAAATTATCTTAGCATCGTTTACACTAAAGGAATGTAAGCTAGCTGGTCTGAACATGTCTTGTGGATGACTTCAAACACTGTGTATACAAGCTTTCTGAGAGCCAATACATGTTCATTCAAACAGAAACAACAAGACAAAAGACAAAAGAGGAGGACTTAATGACTTTGATCTGTAAACACAGTTCATGTGGAGACGTGCGCTGCAGATGTGCAGCTGATGCTCATACAGGGAAACACTGCATGTCTGGCATGTCTGCCACTCTGTCTGATCGTCAGCTGATAACCTCATGTGTACACACTACATTTGCTTTTGTGCAAATGACAATCTTAAAGTAATGAATGGTAGGCCTGTAAGATGTTTCCTGTCATCCATACTTATCTGATTTCTTTAAACAACATAAAGTCTTCCCTTTTTAAAAAAAAAAAATATATTGTACTCACTCCGCATTATGTCATGTGTTGATGGTATCTTGCAGCCAAAGCCGTCTGGCCCCGCCTCTGACCTTCCATTGAAGCTGGAGTCACTGGTCAACATCACATCAGGCATCTATGATGAAATTCAGCAGGAGATGAAGAGAGCCAAGGTGTCCCAGGCTCTGTTCGCAAAGGTGGCCGCCAACAAGAGCCAGGTGAGGGAGCCACTGTAGGAAAAAGGCCAGAAGTGTTAGAGCCAGTTTCACACACATATCTTCACTGTCAGCTTCATAACAAAATTGTTTTTTCATAATTCACTTATTCATATACTTTGACAATACTCTGTCATTCTGTCTGAATATAAAGAGCTGAAGTCCCTGTGCACCTTCCTGTGCAGCACAGGACCTTATTTTGGAAGCTATGATGGTTAATAACAAGAGAAAATATTGTCTGATGCTGTTGGAATTTCCGGTCAGAGTCCAGATTGGGAGAATATGTTTTAAAAAACCATGAAAATCAATCACAGGTTTTGTTGAGAGGTGCGGCTACGTATAAGAAATGATTCACAATGGGAGTCAACATTCAACATCAATCATGTAATTTATTAATTTTTTATAAATTAGATCAGGTCAGACAGTATAAGTGTCATTCATGACACAATTCAAACAAGATGAGGAAAATTATTTGTCTCTTCTTTCATTGCACATATTTCCTCTACTGTTAACTGGCCTTTAAATTAATGGTAAACAATTATCATCACACCAGGCTCCCAACATTTATCTTCAGTCACATTAAAATTTAATTTTGAAAGTTGAGGTGCTGAAGCTAATTTGACAAACAAGCTGACTGCTGTGTGAACAACTAAAAGAAAAATGCTGGCCCCAATAATTTCATCAACTTTCTGCATATCAGGAGGAGGAGGAGGATGAGACTGATGCATGTTTTGCAGTAAAAAGATAAATGCAAATGTAAATACACTAATGTTATTACCGCTAATCTAATAAATGCCACAGTAATGAAATTGGTAATTTAAACTGTTTTTTTTTACCAAAAAATTCAGGCAATAAGCCTATTTCTGCTATGACTGGATACATAACAGGAAAAACCAAGAGCAAAAAGATAATTTTACAAAGAAACTTTATGTCAGAAAGAGGTAAAATCAGAGTGTGATGGGTGGACAGGGATGTATACAGTATGTGCGTCTCTTTTGTGTGTTTGTGTGCCGAGTGAGGTCCCCCAGGTTGGAGGGCCTGGGGGTGGCTGAGGGTCACGGCTCAGTGCACCCATCTGCTGCAGCTGGCCACAAGGATAGAGAGCGAAGAAGGGAGCGATGATCAGGCTATTAGTGGCGCATGCTGCCCGTGGTGGCTGGTTGAACACAACAGCTGGTGTCACAAACTGAACCAGTCTAGCAGATATAATTGAATCTTCTCCATCTCTCCTCCCCCATCTTTCTTCAGTTCATACATCCTGCACGCTTACAACTTTCACAACTTTTGTGCTGAATCAATCTAATAATTTTGTAGTTTGACATTTCGAGCTTTTGCCTGCTGATGAGCAGACATAAGCAGCTCATTAGTAACTCCACACTTTAACCCCCACCTTCTTCTTCAGGGCTGGCTGTGTGAGCTGCTGCGGTGGAAGGAGAACCCAAGCCCAGAGAACCGCACGTTGTGGGAGAACCTGTGCACCATCCGAAGGTTCCTCACTCTTCCGCAGGCTGACAGAGACATGGCATACGAGGAGGAGTCCAGGCACCATCACTCTGAGAGGCTCCACACCGTCCTCCACCTGCCACAGGACACACAGGTGAGTGTTAACATGGACACTTTGCAGCTTATGTGTAATGACAAGACAAACACAGAGTGGATTTTATATGGTGGGATATGGGCAAATCTGGATGCCTTTAAATCCCATACCCATGTTTTAAGTTTAAAAGAACAGTTGTTAAAGTGTTACTAAACTCATAATTAGCAGCTATTCCTTCAAAATATGTCCACTTTTTCCTGAATACAACCCTATCACAAGGACACACAACAGACACACACACAGTCAGCAGTGATAGTGGTAACTATAACAGAACGTACTTCTAAAAGGATGGAACTGGATATGTCCAGCCTCCTCAACCACATCTGTCGTTATTATTTACTCATTATTTTTAAGTATGTACAGTGCTGTTTGATCTTGTTGTGAGTGCACATGTGTTTGTGTGTCCCTGCGTGCCCCAGTGGAACGAAGAGTAAACAGTGTTGCTGGGTGGTGTGGCACTGGAGGAAATGCCCCATTAGTTTCTGGGGAGGGAGTCAGAGGCTGGAGGAGGGTTGAGAGAGGCGGGTGATCAATGTAGGAAACACAATGATGTGTCAGCTTCTTTCATTACCGTAATCCTTACACTGATACATAAGATGAAAAATTGCTGTGCGCTCCTAACTTCCATTGTTGCCACGGTTTCTTTTCTAGTGTACTGGTTTCCTCCCCACTGAAACTATCTCCAGCCAGTCACATCAACCACTCAAGTGACTGAGGATGTTTAAATGCTAGCAAGTAGCCATTAGCACATCTGTGGAGATCTGCCACTTTGTAAGAAACAGTTGCTTCTCATGTAAAACCCATCCAAGTGCCAGTGGTTCTTCAGAGGATGCTGATTATTCCACATTAGCACCAGTGGTTCAATCCTGGAACTCCTACAGTAAATAAATGGTGAACATTTTAACATGGAGGTTTATGGCGACTTGTTTTGACACCACAGACTCAAACGGCCTTTCAGGGAACTGTGATTTTGGTACTAAATTAACTAAAACTTCTTATTAAAAATAAATAAATAAAGGAATCATCAATAGATTAAAAAATACCTGCTTAGGTAAATGTAGCTGTCAAACAGCCTTATCAGTACTGCCTTACTGTACACCGGTCAAAGGTCAAGGTCAGACACACAATCCAGATCCACTGCTTGGCCTGAGCCCAGGTCCTCTGAGTGCGAGATAGTCTGTCTAACCACCAGCCCCCACTGTAAAGCTATTATATCCCACATATAGCACATACCATATGCTATAAATCAGAAACAGAAACTCCACAACGTCCATGAGTCCTACATGGGCTGCTCCATGGCTCCGCCCACCTCCACTCTACCCATTCAGAGTTCTGTTGGGAAGACAGAGGAGGAAGCTGTGGTGGCACCATTAACACATTCCTCTACTCCTCTCAGCAAAGTCTAAAAATAAAGATTAGCCTCATAACGCCCATGCTGTAACCCCCTCCACCACACCACCACCACCACCTCCAGAGACACAGGGAGATGAACTGCAGTTAAACACTGCTGATTTATTAATGGCGAATGAGGTGTGTGTCTGTGTGTGTGTGTATAAATACATGTGTGTTCATGCCCCCCACACCCCCTTTCCTCTCCTCCATCACAGATGAAGCCTCCACCAACCTCAGGCTCCAGCCAGCCTGCCACCACAGACCACACATGTGTCCCATCTGCCACACATACACACACTCTCACACTGATAGTTGGTAATTTGAGCACTCTTTTGTGTTTGGACAATGAGAGGGTCTCTAAAACGGTAACAACCAACCACAGAATACACATGAAAAATGAATGTGGTGCTGCCCTCTGAGGCGGAGCTGTACAGTAAAGCCACACACCAGGGATGTGTGTGTGTGTGTGTGTATACATGTTTGTACTGGACTGCATGTACAGTAGCGTGAGTCGTGTCTGTATGTTATGGGCTATGGGAAGTCTCTGGCTGTGTCACAGACTGTCTATTAAGTCTGCAGGTGGTCTGTTGTGTGCGTTTCTAAATGTGTGTGTGTGTGTGTGTGTGTGTGAGCCCGTCAGTAGCATCACATTTCTTCCTGACTGACATGGCCCGGCTCTCGCTCCACAGCTCTCCCTCATTCAGCTTTGGCAGTTAAGTGCGTCCCACAGCTAATTTGGCAAAGTCTGCCCTTATAAATAATTTCTTTATTGTTTTTGCTAAATTGATTTCTGCAGCACATCTATGGGTGTGTGTGTGTGTGTGTGTGTGTGTGTGTGTGTGTGTGTGTGTGTGTGTGTGTGTGTGTGTGTGTGTGTGTGTGTGTGTGTGTGTGTGTCACCACAAAA
>JAVQJX010111174.1:0-11650 GCA_036025115.1 Ambassis agassizii | reverse complement strand
ACACCACGTAACATATGAAGTTAGACAGCCAGCGAACAAAAAAAATAAAGGTCTCCAAACAAGGCGTGCTTTTCTTGATTTTACTGAAGATCCTTGATAATTTTTTGTAACTGAAATATACAGAAAAGTAAACCAAATCACTGGGTAATACACAATAACATTAGCCTAACTTACACACATTTACATTCCATTACATCCTAACTGTCAAAATATCCCTAACTTCTGTCCAAGATACTAAGTACCTTTTAGCAACGTGGCTCCCCTACTGTCTCGGAGTACACGTTTTATAACACACTGTGAAGATTCTCAGTCATCCAGATCATTTTCATTTAAATAAAAGGTTGAAGCAAGGCGCCAGGACTTCCTTGAAGACGTTTCTCTGTTTCTCCAATAAACTACAACTTCACTTCTACCCCCTGCATCACTTCTACCCCCTTCAACTCAGTTGTCCCGCACCGTGCATGTTTTCAACCAGCTGATCAGAGTAACACGTACCGGCGAATACAAAGCAACGTGTCTGTGTTATCATACATTACAGTAACTTTACAGGAAAAGAATGAAGCAAAACAAATAATTACTGCTTTATTATTATTATTTATTATTGATAATATTGTGTATAGTGATAATATTACAGGAATCAGCGTCAGCCTCATCTGAATTCACTGATAAACTTCAAAGCTGAGATAAAACCTCAGCGCTTTTGCAAATATCACACAAATATCACAAACTATCACCGTGTCTGTGTTACTCTTTGAAAGCAGGAACGTGAGGTCTGCATCTAGCCTGCAGCTTCTTCTTTCTGCTCTCCTCATTCTGTAAAGTCTGGATCAACGCTGACTTGTGTCGAGTCCTCCCTCGCTTGCTCTGAAACTCTTTGCCTCTTCTTTGCTTCATCCGATCATATCCGATAAAAGTTTTCGGTGTATCTCCGTGATCTCTGCCGTGAAAACATGTTAGCAATAACCGCTAGCTGCTCTATAGGTCTCTGTCTCTATGCTGGAAGCAGAAACACTGTTTGCCGTAAAGTGTTCCAGCGCTCGCTCTCACAGTCTCCTGGTTGGTGTCCCTGAAGTTGCAAGTGCGGTATTCTCGCTACAGACAACAGGGGGGGTCGAGGGGGTCTTCATTCGTCCGGTAATGTCATTTTAACATCCACCGGCTTACGAAGATGATTAAAAAATATGAAAATGTTACTTAGTGTGGCTTTAACCTCCACTTGTTTAACACTTCACCTGACTCCTTCCTTTCTTCCATTGACTCCTCCCTCCACACAAAGCATCCAGACATCCTGTACAAAAACTCTCTACACATGAAAATGGATTGCATTTCTCCTCCCAGATTATTGTGCTGCGACATGCCATGGAGGCAGCCACGGCAGAGAGAGAGCGTGAGATCGCCGCCCTGCAGGCAGACCTGGGTGGCGTGCGCACTGAGCTGGAACACTGGAGGAACACAGCTGCCAAGTATGAGGAGGAGATCAGCCGGCTGCAGGAGGCTTTCACACAGCAGCAACAGCAGCAGAACACTGCCAACCAGCTGCAAGGTGAGACTTGTGTGTGTAATGCTGGAAATTATAATTTGATTTAGTGAAGACTGAATATAATTATACAGCCTTATTCTGTCTTCCAGTGGAGTGTGTAGCGTTGCAGCAGCGGTGTGTGTGTTTGCAGCAGGACTGTGATGGCCTGAGAGCTGAACGGAAAACTCTCACTGAAAAACTGCTCTGCCTGGAGGCTGAGCTGAGCAGGTACATACACACACCAAGCAATGTTGGAATTTTACTGTGTATGTATTTCAGACCTGCCATGGAGTTTTGGAAATCTGAATACATTTGTTTCTTAAATAATTAACATCTTAAACATTAGTTCTCAAAATTTAAGTAGAGTATTTTTCCATTACTTGGAACAATCCCCCAAACTCTTAAGTGAATCCAAAGCAGGAAGGTGGAAAGCATCAAGCTGTGTAAGAGTGAACTGGACCAGAGTCTTTGTGGTGGTTGTGATTGAACTCATGAATTGTGACTCAGGACAGCTGACAGGAACACAGCCAAGTCTGCAGATCAGGTTCAAAGTTTGGATTCAGCATTAAAGGACAGGAGAAGTAGGAGACAGACAGGAGTCCTGCTGAATCAGGCAGAGAAGGATGATAGGACAACAGATTGACTGACCACTGACTGATACAGCACATGCAGTCAGCAGGTTGATTCTATTGATTGTGTTTTAACTTTGCAAACTCTAGTTTATTAAACAGAGCAGCATGTTGCAGTGTTGGGTAAAAATAAATGAACATGGGGAATATTAGAATGAACCAATTATTATTAAAATCTTTGTTGATCTGTCTTTGACTTATTTACTTGAATATCTGCATAAAGTGTGTTAAATTTTGATGGCAAACATTTTAATAAAAGTTACAAATGTAGAAAATAGTTTTCTCTAAAAGATAAACAAATGTGCAGACCTCTATATGTCACTGCATCATCCAGAAGCAGATAATTATATACAAGAGCTGTGGGTAAGGGAGTCTCCCTGTCAGATCAGTCACAGCAGGCAGTTTTCTCTGTGGTCCAACATATTGTCCCATCAGATCTTTATCCTGTTAAATGGACAACATTTTGATGGAAATATGTGCTTGACTTTATTGACTTAAGCTTGAAAAATGTCTGGTTTAATTTCTGCTGTGGTTAGTTAATCCAGTGATGACAGCGAATGAAATCTGTTTCAATGTTTGGATTATTTTAGATGTGTGCTGATATGACATCTGTGTATGTGTGTGTTCACAGTACCAGAGAACAGAGTCTGGTCCTCACCAGCAGTTTGGAGTCTCTAGAAAAGAGGGAGGAGGTTTTGCAGGACAAACTGGGTTCTCTGGAGAACCAGCACCTGCTGGATGCAAGCCGACTGAAGAGCCAGCTGGACCAGGCGCAGGCCCGCACACACACACTGCAGAAAGAGGTACACAACACATGCCTATCTAAGCACATATTCACATATTACATTCAGTGGTCTATTTCAACTGTATGTATGAGCCCAATACTCCAAAGGGTTTCATAAATCGGTCTCATAAAAAACAGACATGCTGTGTACTGCAGAGGCATATCTGCACCACTTGAAATGTGATACCGTGTGTGTCTCACAGTATGAAGACACACAGTCTCAGCTGCTGGACCTCCGTCAGCGCTATGAGAGAACAGAGCAGGAGAAGCTGAACATCCACCAGGAGCTGGAGCAGTGCAAGAGTAGCCTAAAGGTGCTGCAGGACAAGTCCAGCTCTGTGAGTACACACATACACACACACAAGCAAAGTCACACAATAACACCAAAGATTAGAGAGATGATTGTGTCAGATTGTAATACAGAATATTTTTCCTCACAGTTTTTGCTTCGAGATGTTTGCAGGTGCAGACTTGTATAAGGACACTATTCCTAGCTTTAGCCCACATAGCATTTAAAGTTCACAGCCTCACTGCTGACCTGCTAACAACACTTTTGTTAACTCTTAACGAGTTTTGTGTTAATAAGGCATCTGAATTGAAATGATGTCACCGTCATCATTTTAGTGCTGATTCAGCTTCTCTATAAACACAAACTATACATTAGGAGAAATCCCCCCCTCATTCTTCCATCTGAGGTGATATCATGTGACATCATTGTGTCTCCTGTCTTTCCATACTGAGCTAATAAATAAGCGGATAAATGTTTAAAATCTAGGAAATGCAAGCCAGACAAATCGTCGAAGCGGAGCAGCTTCCTCGTCCATTGCCCTTCCTCCTCCTCTTACTTTCCTCTTCCTCCTCTCTATCGTCTACCAGCTCTCAGTTCATTGTCCTCTGCAGTCATTTGTGTTGTGACAGCAGACAGCTTTTTTTTTCTTTTAAAAAAAGGATTCCTGCTCCAAACTTAAAGGACTTGAGCTTTGTTTTCCAAATGATAATTCCTCTTTATTATAATTTTGGTCTTATGGTCTTAAGATCATCTGTGAAAATAAGGCTGAAGTTATAATAAATTAGAATTATCCTTGGTGTCCATTATTTATCTTCACCAGGAACAAAATGTCACATTTCGGCTTCTCTTTTATTCAAAATATTTGATATTAATGGTGTGTGTGTTTTTGTAAATAACTAAACATCAGATCTAATTCGTAACATCTAAAACTTGACCTTAAAAGCTAACAAGAGGTCCTGGTGCAGAAAGTTAATGAGCTGAAATAAAAAGTTATAAAAAGCCTGGTGACGGATGGCTGTTCTTCCTCTGTGGTGTTTGGTGAATGCGGCTGCTGAATGTGTAGAAATGGTGTTATTGCTGTGTAGAAGCGGGACACAATTCTGCCTTCCTGCAAATCCTCTCTTTCTTTCTCTCTCTCTTTCTCTGACCCTCCTTGTCCTTCGCCGTAGCTGCTCCATCCTCCATGTTGGTTTTGGTTGATTTTTGCCGGCTGATTTCTTCTTATCCCTCTCCTACCCCCTCCCTCCTCCCTGTTCCCTCTAGCCATCCATATTGCAGCCTGTCCAAGCCATATTCATGGGCCTTGTCCTGGCTCTGCTCTACTGGTGTTTCGGCCAGTTGTGGTAGAAAGGTACACACCGACATGACATCAGTCTGTCTCTCTCTTGTCTGTCTCTGCTGCCTTCATTTGTTTGTCATTTCTGGAAAGGAAAGATGACGGAGGTGAAAACAACATCCTGATCTGTGATGAATTCAGGGTTGCAGGTTTCAGTCAGAAAATCAAAAATGACCAGATATTTTTGCTTTTGGCTTTTAAAGCTCCTAAAAGAGTGTGCAGTATAATCAATATAGTATACATTATTTTACCCAACAACTGAACTGTAAAACCTAAATACTAAATTCAGTAAAACGCATATCTAGATGGTTGAAACCATGAATAGCTATAGCATGTGGAGCTCTGTTTTCACTATTTTTGGAAGCTCCCATGTGTATTCACTACCCTGTTACTGAGAAACTTTGGTCAGAAACTGTATCTGCAAGTGACCACAGATGAGGAAAGACCAGTTTGTAGCCACCAAGCTTTACTTCAGGGAAGTGTGGTGGTGTTACTACTACTACTGCTGTTACTTAAACCCTGAGTTCTGATCAGCGGGATTCTCTTTTTTTCACCTCTCTGAACTTCCCTTTAAGTCTCAGTATCATCGTGCTGTTCAGTCCTCCTCTTCAGGTTTGAGCGGCACTAACTGCATGGCTGTCAGTCACACGTGCTCACACTCGGCTCTGCTCTTTAAAGGGACAAGCAACCAACTCACACTGTTTAAGAGGATACTTCACACCAAAGAAATTGTCCTCGTCTTGTGTTATGTGCACATTATAGATGTTCTATATTATATATACATTATAGATGTATACTAAAACTTGGGTGACCTACCTTCAGTAGTGTACTTGAACGCCTCCTGTGTAGGCTCAAAAACAGACTAAAGGCTAAATGTGTTGCTAACTGTAGCATGCTGTTCAAGTGGTTAGTTTGAGCTCCAGTTTACATTGAAGATGCTTTATCCAGGTTTTACCAGATTTCAGGCAAGATGAAGGTGTCCCTTTAAAAAGTCCCTAACACTCCTCCTGCCTGCTTCATTCATCCAGCCTTTTCCTCTCTCTCATGGTTTGGTGCTTCATTCTTCATTTTATCTGATCGTATGTTTTCATCCATCTTTTGCAACAGGGGCTACTGTGTCTACTTTGAACTTATTTTCTGTTCTTTGCATCCAGTCTGCTGCGTGTCTTCAGATATATTTTTTTCCCATCTGCTGCCTACAGGATTTGTGTTTTGGAGTTTTTATTTTGTTTACTCCAGCCTCTCTTCTTTCATTTTCAACACCCATCTCTGTATCCATTGTGCCCATCATGTGTTGTGTGCTGCCTGTCTGTTTATTCTGAGATTCTGACCAGTGTTTCCACTTGTTTGCTATGATGGAAAACTGGTTTGTAATGTTTCTGTTCTTCTCTCGGGTAACCTCGTTTACTTTGCTGCTTCCACCTTCTGTTGTTTTTTTGTTTAATCTGCCTGTCCTGCAGTCCTAAAAGATGATATTTGTTTTGAATCATGTTCTTTTGATCATTTTTTATAAGTCTCCTTCTCTGTCATACAGCTTTCTGTTATTTGATGCACATGGACACCTCAAAGAAAGCTGCAGTTATACCTCATCGTGTAGGAAAACACATTTGGATTAGGTGTCATATAGGAGATGAAACACCAGGAAAATGGTCTATGTGTAGATACACACAAGGCAAAACCTGGATGTTCCTGTGCAACATGTACATCAAGGAGCTGCTCCAAACTGGTACACTCCCATGCTATGAGTTCTCACTGTGCTGTGGGGTTCAGATAGGAACTGTTGTATTTCAAACTCCTACTCCCAGAATGCACTGTGCTGGTGGCTGTTTCAGTCAGCCGATCAGAGGATAAAGTAAGGTTGATAATGGTGGTGAATAACAAACAGTTTTCACACAGCAGCATTGCTGTTAGTAACAGTGGCTATGACTCTCACTCTGTGCCACATCCGTTTGTTTTGTTTTTTTCCTGTTCTTTCGGGGATCATCAAGTTTGTATCCTTTATGTAGCCCAAAACTCTCCTGTGAAGTGTTTATCATCTAGACAGTGTTTTGGTCCAATGCTGGTAAATGAGTGCCGAGCTGTGCACAGTGAGGAGAGGAGACTTTAACTGTGACACAACGCTGCTTCACAATCCTCAAAAAGTTTCATTTTAAACCCTATTTCTACTATAAAAGAATAGTCACTGGTTAGATGCTGGAGGCAGTCTGAAATAGACATAATTCAGAGTGAGAGCCATAGCCACAGTGTTTTGATACTACAAATAAAAAAAGAAAGAAAAAAAATATCATCTTTTGGACGGATGCTTTGGTCTGTCCCTCTGCTCCTCTTCTTTCTCCTCTTCTTCACTGTCTCTCTTTAAATCTTTTTTTCCACTTTGTAAACTTTAGACACAACTGTTAAAACTGACTTGATTTTCTCTGTGTGTGTTTCTGTGTGTGTCGTGGTATCTCGAACAGAGCGGTTGGAGCCCCTGGATGCCGGTCATCGCAGTGATGGTCGCCGTGACGGCAGCCGTCCTCTACCCCAACTTCTCCAAGAGCAGCTCTACTTAGGGGACACACTCACACACACACAAACACACACATGCAAACATACATACTCACACACTCACAGAGAGCGCTGTGAGGAGAGCATCACTGCTTTACTTGTATAAATTGTAATTGTACATAATTGTAGAGGGAATATAAAGGTTGTGGTTTCTACAGAGGACTCAGATGCTTTTTGATTTATTTTGTTTTTCTGCGATGGGGAGCTTTGTTTTTATTCTTGGCTCTCTCAGCTGTGGTGGGGGCTCTTTGGTTTTCGTCTCTCTTCTAAATTCTGGGTGACGAAGTGTTTTGTCTAGCAGGCCGTGCTTCCACACAAAGAAACATCGTGCACACTTCGACAAGGTGGACGCGATGCTTTCCAGCGGCTCAGAGCGGTCAGAGGAATTCATCACTGAAAGGCAACAACTCTGTTTGTGTAACTCTGTCAGTCACTGATGACAAGCATGCTAGTTTTTCCTTTGTTCATAATGAAGTCACACACCCAGAGGACATGAGAGCTTGTTTTTTTCCTGTGAGTCACCAGCAGAGGTGGTGACGACACTATGTTGTCTACAGAAAATTGTGAACACCTCTGGTACTGTGCCAGCTTTGTTTGATGTTTGTTAACAACAATGACAGAATTTAAAGGATCTTTACAGCAACAGACAGTGCTGTAAAGATCCTTTAAAATCTGTCAATTCTGTCATTGTAAAAGAGCACCAGAGTGATTTTAGTGAACATCCATGAAGCACAAACATGTTGGAGTGCGTCTGCTCCTCTGAGTCTGCTGGAAAGTCCTCTGTGTTTTCAGGAAGTCCTGCTCTACTCTGTTTTAGTCGGCCATGTTGGACATCTAACATGACCTTTTCTCTGTGTTTTGTTGTGGTGTTTTTTTTTCCTTGGAAATGTTTTGGGCGTTGGGGTTAAAACTTGAAGCCAAATTATTAAAATAAAAATAATTTTTTTTTTGTTTTGTTTTATTTGAGGGGCACAGGAAAGGAGGGGGTCAAAGTGCCTCTGATGTATCTAACACCACAGTCTGTGTATGTTTTTGGACAAACACATCCACACACACACATCCACACACACACAGTTTGCCTGTCAGAGGCCTGTCTGTGTTAAAGAGCATGGAGAGAAGTTTGTGGTGTCACATCAGAGTTTTCAGCTGTCGCTCATGACCTTCATCCCGGTTATTCTTTTCTTTTTTAAGTATCATTATTTTCAGGTTAATCTGTTCAATTGTAGCCTCGTTTTCAATGTCTCAATTATCCAGACAGCTAACATGACATCTTAAACATGTTTATTTTGCCTAACATCATGCAAGATAAAGATTTTTTTTTATTTGAAAAGACATTTGGCTGAAAAATGACTTAACTTCAGGGTGGATTTTAGTTAGCTGCTCTTATAATTTTGCTCCCTCAGACATGTCATTAATAATAGCAGTCTGCTAACAGCTATTGTTCATAACTTAAAGTCTCATAAAATGCACTTATCCAGTAACATTTTTCTTAGTACATCATTTTCCTCATTTTGCTCTTCAGTCTCTTATTAGCCTGCTGTTAATTCAAAAATGTCCCATGTTGAAGTGAAATGTGCAGAATTTGAGTTTATTTCCATTTAACAATGCTAAGTCTGATAATGCTGCGTTCATGTCACAAAAAGTGTAAAAACACTGAGCTGTCAACATCTAAAAGTCGTATCTGAGAAACTTTTCTGTCTGAAGATGGAAGAAAAAAACAAATATTTCAAAGTCAAATCTTTTCAATATGTATTGTTGAATTTGTGATGCAGGTTTAACACTCATGAGTCTGAACTGTTTGATGTGAAAGCTAAAACTTTACACATGTGTAACTAATCAACCTGTCCAGTTTTTATCCATCTGACCCTTGTTAATTCTTCACACCACACAGTTTTTCTTGATGTATTTTTTTTTTCAAACAGAAGAGAATTTCTGTTTGTTTCCGAACCTGTTGGATGTCAAACACTTGAGGCCTCTCCTGAAATGTTTCTAACACGCACATAAATTATTTCCTGGTGTGTGTGTGTGTTCACTCTTGAGCAGCGTTTGTCATCGTTTGTGTACTCTGTCTCGTCTCCGTGTTTAAAATAAAAGACAACGAACAAATATTCCTGATGTTTAAAGAGAAAAACACTACAGTACAGAGAGAGAATTGTAAAATAAAATTGTCCCACTAGACTTATTTTGTTAAAATTGTTTAGAGATATGAGAGGGAGCTATGTAGAGGATATGATGATGTATTGAATATGCAGAGCGATGTTTGGATTAAAGTTGTAGCAAGCTGACCCACCAAACCTGCTTCCAGCTTCTTTATTTACACTTCACACTCAGAAAACGCGTTCAAATAAACAGTGGTTCGATACTGATGTGATATCAGTTCAAAATGATACCGTTTACCTTGTTCTTCAAAGAAATGCATGCTTTTATTTTGAAATGAGGGCAGCAAGTTGACTTTTTGAATAGACATCAAATCATAATTTGTAGCTTTATTTAACAAAACCACATTATAAAAAATGAGTTAAAATTTGAAGAGGTTTTCTTACATGTGTAAGTTATTTTGATGTTGAGCTGTGTATTTAAAAGAAATGGAAGTCAAAGTTGCTGTGTTTAAAATGTAAGGGGACAAATGACTTTTTTCACGGTTCCAGTGTTGCTTTGAGTTTTGACACAACTGATTTTTAATTGAACTAAATTGTTTAAAGCAGTCAAGTTCGCTTAAACCTTTGGAAGTGAGTCAAAAATATTCTTTTATTTTTTGTTTGCTGGACATTTTCTTCCATCATAAATACATCAGAAACATTATATAAAAAAAACTGTTATGAACACTACTGATTCAAACACAACCAGATGTTTGTGACATGAAACACAAGCCTGAACCTGTGTGTCTGTGTGTGTGTGTGTGCACTCTGATATGAGCTTCACATGACAAACAAGCATCAGTCATCCAGCTGCAGCATGATGTCATCTTTACGAGACAAAGGCAGAATATGAGCAGAGTTGAGTCAGATTTTTGTGTCTCTCCAGTTAGAAAATTAAAATATATAATATAAAGGTTTCATTCAGAAACTGTGAGAACAGAGACAGAAAAGGTTGAGTTGATTCCAGCAGGAACATGAGCTCGCATCTGTTTCTGATGAAATGATCATCAGTCATCATCTCACAGGAACAGATCAGAGAGGCGTTCATAGAACACAAACAGTGCTGTACAGTAGAACCACTCTTTGTTCAGCTGTGTGGGTTCTGCTCCGACTATTAATGGAAGTCAGCATCATGTCATCCTCTGAAATGTTGGAAAAAAACCTGCATCCTGACTGCATGTGCGTGTGTGAAAAGCCTGAGAGAAGCACTTATTGATCTGTGTGTAAAGGTGAAAATAAGTTAATTAGAAAAATACATTTTTTCAATGCCAGTACAGCAGAATTACACCCATCATTTACTTAATGTGTCAGATTCATGCACGTTTTTTTGTAATGTAATTAAAATGCTATTAAACAAGAATATACATTTGCATAAAAAAACATTTTTTTTCTTACTTGGTGTATCTTCATAGAATCGTGTTTAATGTTGCTGCTGTCTTCTTTTTTCCCCATTTTTATTGCTTTTAATGTTCGTTTTTGTGTGAATGTAAATGTTCATCTGTAAATGTTCATTTTCATCGATAGGTGGCGATAAAACGTCGCTGGCGCAATAATAAAGCCCACAAACCAAGCAGCGTAAGAAGCCGAACTGTCCGAGCTGCACTTGAACGCAGCAGCAGCCTCACTCCGGGTGAGTTAGAGAAAAACTTTCAGACAGAAGTTGAGAGCTCCGAGAAAACACCACGGCAAGACAGTGCGCGCTCACCGGCCCACTCCCTCCTCATTTAACCGAAGAAACACAACATAACCACCGGGAAGAGCCGTTCAAGATGCCGGCCACAGAGAAAGACCTGGCTGAGGACGCTCCGTGGAAGAAGATCCAGCAGAACACCTTCACCCGCTGGATCAACGAGCACCTGAAGTGCGTCAACAAGCGCATCGTGGACCTGCAGCTGGACCTGGGCGACGGCCTGAGACTCATCGCCCTGCTGGAGGTCCTCAGCCACAAGAAGATGTACAGAAAGTACCATGCGAGGCCCACCTTCAGGCAGATGAAGCTGGAGAACGTGTCGGTGGCTCTGGAGTTCTTGGAGAAGGAGAGCATAAAGCTGGTCTCCATAGGTGAGGAACGGAGCTCCATTCATTCCGCGTGGAAGCTTCCCACTCCACGCTGCGTCCACGGGACACGTCTGTATGTCCATGAAACGTTCACACGAGACGGAGTTAAAGCTAGTGTAATAATAATAAAAGCGCAGCCCGAACAGTTTTGCCCTCACTGTAGTCATGTTTGTGGGATTGAACGAACTCCCATTAATAATCAATAGATTTAAATGTTATTGCTTCTGCGTGCAAAATAAATAATCACATCGCACAACAAATACAGTTTAACTATTAAATCGGACCCACTCTTCAGTTCGGCAAACATGTTATTTACATAACAACACATGCTCTTGTTCAAATCTGAACTT
>JAVQJX010111052.1:0-10689 GCA_036025115.1 Ambassis agassizii | reverse complement strand
GAAAACAAATGCTGTAAGCAAACAACAGCATCATCTTGAAAAATGATTCACAAATATCAGTTCTGTCAGTGTACAGTGTATATGCATTTGTTTGCATTACTGCCTTGGGTCTAATGCATTGCCTTTTTCTCAGACATCCATTACAACAGCACTGCACTATTCACTATTCACTGGAGATTTAGAAAATCGTATGTAAGAGAAAGGATTTTATGTGAACATGCTTGTGCAGGCATACCTGTGTGCTGTGCAGGCATACACCACAAGGTTTGTTTTTTTGTTGTTGTTGTTAATGCACATGTGCACCTATACATGTGTGTTAGCACATGTGAGTTCCTTTTTTCTGGAGTTTGTCTCTCCTCTGCCTCTGTGTCACCTTTGTTGACTTTGTTTCTCCTCCTGCAACACTGTGCCCTCTGCTTTAATGGAGCATATATCCTATCTCCAGTTGCTGCCTAATCCCAGCAGCGCTAGCTCAGGAACAGATTACTGCTTCCAGACACCAGAAGAGAGAAGAGCAGAGAGGGGTGAGGGGTGGCGAATGGAGGGCTAGAGGGAGATGCCTCAGTAATACAATATACAGAATGATGCAGGAGGTCAGCAAGTGCATGTTTGAACAAACATATAGCACAAACAACAACTACCATATGTTATGTAAAATGAAAGTAATCACTGAATGTTTAAGTTTAAATTTACTTGTAACATAACCTGTTATACCTGTGTACTCCAATAAGCAAGGAAAATAAATTGTCAGCACAAGACAATAAATGCGACATATTACAGTGTGTTCTGATTTCTCACTCTAGATTGAATCAAAGACCTCACCATCTGATGTAGAGCTGTCCAGAATGGCTGCCTCATTCAGCAGGTACAGTTCTCCAGTCCTTAACCGCCATATTAAGAATTTTCAGTGTTCATTTGATGTGTTCAATATCATTTAAGTATATAATTATAGCATTATTGCCCTATGTAGGATCACTTTTTTTTTTTTTTTTAATAAATAAATAATGTTTTCTCAACCAGGTCCAGGAATCATCCTGGTCTTAAATTTTTGTGTGAATGATTCATTGCATTTGTACACTCTGGTACTGTTTATACACCCAATTTGTATTAGACACCAAACGATACCAATTTTAGATCGTGTCACTGCAGACAAAACTTAGAGCATGCTCTTTTGAAAAAAAAACCATAAATGACCATTTTGACCAACATGTACCAATATTGGTGAACTGTATGTTAGTTGGGTTCTGCTGTTCACATTAGACAGAGAGTTATTTTGCACATGGCTGTCTTGTGGGCATTGTTTGTCCACCAGCTGCTGTCATCATGCCAGCTGCCTTCCAAGAACATGACTTTTAGGACCAAATGATTGCTAATAAAACATTTGATTGAGAGAAGAAGAGAGTGAGAACCATAAACGGGCTGGATTCTGCCCTTTAATTTCACCATCTCCTGAGAATTGGTTTAGCTGTGCTGTAGAGTAGGTCCCACACACAAGCAGTTTAGTTGTCTGCCCAAGGACTGAAATTTAATTTAGCTTGTGTGTTGTTAGTGTGATTGTGTGACTGTGTGTACAACAGACTGTGGTTGTCTGTCAGTGTGTCTATTTCTATGAGTCTGGACTTTGAGGGGACTGGAATTAGCTTTACATGAACTGTGTATTGTGTGTTTTCCTGTTCTCTAGTGATTCAGTAATCATTACACTGCCAGGTTGTTGTTCCATTTTACACTATCTGGTTGTACTGAGGCATTTATTTACTCTGCATGCTGCTTTGGTGTTTCCGGATTTGAATTCATTCTTGTATTTTTTTTTCAATTGATTTCTCATCACTGATTTAACCTGTAAACCTGCAAACAGCCCCCAGTTACTGTTCAGCCTCGTCAGTTTATTGAAGAAAACTTTTTGGCAGTAATGTTCTATTGAGTGTATGCCGATTGCATGTTTAGGAAAATACAGCAGCTGAATTGTTCAACAGTGTTTATGTTGAGTTTTCACTGTGGCTAGTTTGTAACAGCTCTTTGTGTGTATGTGTGTGTCTGTTTATGTGTTTAGGTGCAGGTTCTGATGAAAGCCTAGAGCAGAGGCATATATCAGAGCTCCAGCACTAATAAAAGGCCAGCAAGCTGTGCTCCTCTCCTTCTGGGAACAGCAGTGCTTTTTACTGCTTCTCTGACAGTAAGATAAAGTGCCCTTCCAATTAGAAAAATATTTGGCCACATACCTACCAACAGCGATCCTAGGTTTTTATTTTTCATGCCATTTGATCAGGAATCCTTGCTATTTTTACTGTGTGCTTTCTTGTCATCCTGTGTCTGGGTATGCACATGTTAATGCGCACCATTCTGCTGTATAATGAAATAATGGTGTTTTATTTTCGCTGCCTTTTTTTTTTCTTTGTTGCTTATAGGTGGGGCTGTGTTACATTTTTGTGTGGGTTTGGTACTAACACTGTATGTGTTTTAGCATATTGCATGAGAGGATTCATGCTGCTGTGTGTTTGGGTTGATGTCATTCTTGTTGCGCCTGTCATCCGTCTCTGCCTCATACAGAGATGTGTGCATATATACTTAACTGCTGACGCTAGTCCCCATCTCTGTTTAAGAATACTCTAGATGTTTTTTCCCCTTCTTTCCAGAGAGTGCATTAAAATTAAATTCTCTCTTGTTGTTGTGAAAAGAGGCACACGTAAAAAATAATTGGCTGTAGGAGAGAACAAAGGGCTGGCTCCCTTCTCCTCCCTGCACACCACAGCCAGGCATTAATACCAAGCCTGCTGCATTGTTCTGCTGTCTGCAGCCATCCCCCTAGCCAGACACTCAGCTCTGGAGAAGTCACTTTTAATGTCTGATAATCAAGGTGAATTTTCAAAAAGCTGCCATTTTCAAATGATGGTGTATATATTATGTGTAGATGGGAGTTCAGGAGTAGAGCTTGGTGAGAGAGAGAGCATCAGCAATGTGAAGTGAAAGAGAGACACCTAATGGGCACAGGGGTTACTGCAGACTGTTTTTAGCACTGATCAGAAATCTGGTGAAGATGGAAGCCACCTGGAATATCAGTGTCACTGCTGAAACAGGACTGATAATTTGCTTAGATATAATTAGTGTGTGCACATATATGCGTGTGTTCCTTTTGTTGATTGTTAAATAGCACATACTCTACTATTACAGCAAATCCAGCTGTTTCCTTTGGTTGCTTCCTGTACGGAAAGCATCAAGGTAATGTATTTCTAGAGTACGGATGCTCCCTGCTGTTGCCCCTTGCTGAAGAGAGCTGTTGTGCTGTGTTACTGGTGAATCAGGCTTCCAGCAGCAGAGCAGTGGAGCTCCATTTCCCTGCTTCAGGGCACAGACTCATCTTCCTCTTGCTCCTCCCTTCCCCCCCTTTTTCCCCCCAACACTAGGTATGATTATTTCTCCTCCGCTCCACCGCACCATTATATTCCAGGTCTGCAGTTACCCCTCCCTGCTGTCATTTTTCATGGCATGTTTTTGCCCATGTGCAGCGCTGCACATTTGCACTGTGGCTGTGCAATATGTTAAGGAGGTGAATATATGCAGTGTGCAGAATGTAATAAGTATATATTTATTTTCTTTGCTGGTGATTTACTGTTTTTTTTCCGGTGCTTGAGAAGAAAGGCCAGCTCTAGCCATGTATCTTAACAAACATGACTGCTGTGTATGCACTCGCCTCCAAGGCTTTTTACTCACCGGGGAAACCAAATTATACATCTGAGGCAGGCTGGTTGTTTTCATGCTATGACTGTTAAAAACCTTCTTAGTATTTTGGGGTATAAGCTTTGCTGTTTGTTTGTTGCAGTCTTGGTTTGCAGGTTTGAAGCAGCTGATCAGGTGATCCTGCATGGGTTATGCATCGTTTGTACTTAAAATAAGATTCCCATAACTGACATCAAGCAGCCGCAGTTTGATCACCACCTTCTGTCTCCCTCTTCACATTGCCCCCTAGTAGTCTTAGTGTTGTCGTCTCTAAAATCAAAACACAAGTACACCACACATGCACACAGCTGAAATTGACGTTGTGCTCAGAGGGGAAGTAGATCTAACTCTGTGAAACAGTAGGATTTAAATGGATTTTGTGCTGGGAGCACATGCTGTCACAGTGGGAAACCTGCAGATCCAACAATAATAATAATAATAATAATAAAAAAATTAACTCTTAAAGTTACACATCTTTTGTTATTGTGCCCACTACCACCAATAAACCCCTAAAATTCCTCTCTGCGCATTGGTGATGAGTTACAAACTATCAATTGTAAGCAGGAAATAGAAAGGCGGAACTAGATATTTGGGGGCAATTTGGAAAACAAGAACTATAACAAAATCTCTGCTGCCAATTTGACATAAGAAAAGTCTATTGCACAAGACGGTCATTGATTATTTGCAGCAGTTTCCCTTGAAAATTGCATTTTAATGCACTACTCAATACTGTGTGAAATGAAAAGATGCTGACTAATTAATACATTTTGCAGATGTGCTAAGAGTGTATGTGTTTGAAACATTGATTGTGGTTGTTTAACATGTGTTCTGTATAACAGTACAGCTTCTGTATATTGTTTACCTTATTTTGTTATATTGTCATATCTAGCAGTGAACAAAACGGCACCTCAAATTCCATTTTTATGTTGATTCATAAAAAGGTACCAAATTGTCTACAGCTCAAAGCTCTCTGTATTATAGGCACCTCATACTTATGCCTTGATGTAACATTGTTTATAGATAACCTGCTTTTTCTTTCCATGTGATTGCATAATAGCCAGGCATTCAAATGTGTGAGTGCTTTATTTGCTCTCCGGCAGTACTAGTGGTAGCATTATTTTTCTGTGGCTGGTTGGAGGGCATACTTTCAAAGTGTTGATCTCAGCTGTGGTGCAGAATAAAGACGGAGAAAGGAGGAGCAGAGGGCCGCAGGCATTCTGATGAAAGGATGTGTGGGGAATCTGGAGTGTGTGGAGTGAAAGAGAGGGAGAGAGAGAGAGAGAGCTAAAGAGGGAGCACTTTGCCAGTCCAGTGTGGCAGAGCAGGTCTGGCTCTCTGCCAGTTCTGGGCACAGTGCCCACGAGGAGGCAGTGTGTGGCTAGCACTGACTCAAGCACAGATAGCGAGAGAGAGAGAGAGACCAAGAGACACAAGTGTGTCTGTGGGGGGTGTCTGAGGCTGACTGGCAGAAGAGGTTTAGTGCACATTTGCATGTAAAGTGGCAAGGTTATGATACAGCAGAAGAGTGGGAAAACAGCAGGGAAGAATGAGGGGAGACTTCCTGGGCAGTGTTATGTCACTAACTCTATTACTAATCACAGTGTATACACTGCTTAGAGTTTGCAGTTTGTACCCTCATCTTACTGATGATGAGTCTATGGAACAATTGGCACAGTTCATTTAATCAAGCATTTGTTGTTTCATTTAATCATGCATTGATTGTTGCTGTTAATTGCTTTGTCTACTGTTTCTTTATGCACTGCCTGAGTAAATACTTTCTCTATGGGACACAAATGTTATCTTTCTGCTTTGTATGCATTTACATATTGTTTGCTCTTCTACATATTATCTCTCCCTTGCTTTTGCTCTCTCTCTCTCTCTCTCTCTCTCTCTCTCTCTCTGTTCTCCTCTTTGTATCCTTAAAATATTCTGCACACCCCTCAGCAGTTCCGCATGGCAGACAGCCCTAATATAATCTGTGCGTCTGAATTCTAATTTATACCGTCAGGATAAAATAAATAGTCTGCAGTTAATTATGGGGAGCCAGCTCCTGGCTTTGCCCCGGTGATTTATGAAGTGCACGTAGGCACATATTTTTCTTAATTTATTTTTAATCTGTCTTTCAATTAATTTTACTGCAAACATCTTAATGATGGCACAGGGCTGTGTTAATGAAGGCTGCGAGGTGAAATGAACAGTCACTTGCCACGGTAGGGTAGAAGTTAGAGGCTTTGAGGAAGGGGTCATAGAAAGGGTCTTGTTTAGACACAGACTTTCAGGTCCCTTTATTGTTCACTATCCCGGAAAAACCCTCCCTTGTATCTGTTGATTTTGTGATGTGCAGGTGTGTTTTTTTTTGCCACTCACTCACTGGGGGGGTGGGGATCCTTCAGTGAATACAATACAACATACCGTCAGTTGTTCTCAGTGACTGGCATCTTCACACCCACCATTACTGCTGTTTAAGCTTGCTTATTCAAGTGTTGTAAAGGAAGTGCCATTCTATTCTTCAGCTACGCCCATTTTTTCAGTGATTTTGACACTGTGATTTGCACATTTTGTAGACTATTCACAAATTCATTCCATGAATAAAAGTTGTGTTCAGAGTGGAACCGAGTGAGCTGGTTTCTCTTTTTATTATGTGACTAATGACTTCACAGTGAAGAAGAGATGTAGTGATGCTTTTTGTTTGCTGACTGACCCCATTGGGGAAGTGGATTTTCATTTGGTTTTCCTTTTATCCAGACTTGTGTGGACTCAGAGTCCACTTGTTCATATAGTCTTTGTCCTTGTGTGTCTTGACTCTTGGCAGTCCAGAGGAAGGAGAGCAAGCTGTAGTCTGCCTCACAGACAAGTAAATGCTTCGTATGATTAGAAGCATTTTATCCATCATTTCACCCTTTCTCAAATTAGACCAATGTGTCTTCTGTACTAGTTATACACCATCATTTTCTGCCAATTAGCACAGAGAGTGTTGGTTGTCTGTGTGCTGGGAGGGCCTGGTGTGCGGTAGGCAGGGAGGCGGTGTAGCTGTGGTGGTCAGCTACCAGACAGCTGCCTGCATCAGGATGCTCTCATTTACTGCCTCCACATCCAGCCATTTATCTCTCTTTCCTCCTCTCTCCCTCTCACCCTCTTCTCTCTCTCTTTTTAATTTTCCTCTCAAAAACAGATCCCACATTAAGCAGCCAAGCATGGCTGGGTGCAGTGCCTCTCCTGAAAGAGCAAAGGAATGATTTAATTTCTCCTCCTCTCCGTCTCTGTGGCCTCCTCTCCCTGCTCATACACAGATCATTACACACAAAGGCCTCATTTTCATCTCCCTGTGAGGGCACATGCAGGGTTTTAACTAGTCAGCCACGCCATGGCCATTGCTGACGATCAATACCTGTGGTCAGGACTGAGCACGCAGTGCCTCCTAAATAGGCCCTGCAGGTCCAGCCATAAAACACCTTTGAGGCCACATGCCACCCCATAAATCTTTTTTTTTTTTTTTGTGGGGCTGTTGGGGGTGGTGGTGGTGGTGGTGGGGGTGGGGGGGGGGGGTGTCATTCCTGTGGAGAAGTGAAGGGACACCCATTGAGCATTGAGGTAGGGTAATGATGATTAAGAGGTCATGACACTTTCCAGAAAATACAGCTAAATCAGAGATTCAGGGTAAGAGCTGACTTCTGATGAGTCTGGCTGACATAAGAATGGGATTGGAAAAAGTTAGAAGCTGTGTCCCCAGTAGCAAAGGAGAGGAGCTGCTCACAGAAGTTGACACCTGCAGAAAACACCAACTGTTCAGCTGCTCAGGGTTTGTACAACAACCTGTGATATAGGGAACATTACAAAGAAACCAACTAATACTTAAACTAACTGTCTAAAAGCTTGCCTTGAAATCCAACATGGTCTATGTCATAAAATGCAACCTGTAGCATTTGGACTCTCGTAGTCCCTGGATCACATCTGCAGATGGCATCTCGGGAACAGTGCTTAAACTGTAAAGAACAGTGCATAAAATCGTTATGTTATCTCACTTCCAATTTCTTAATTACATTTATCCCTGTTTGGTACTATAAGCATCAAAATTTGATGCATTGTTTGATTTTATTTTTTTCTTTTGTGAAGTGGCAAAGGACGGAAACTGGGTGTTAGTGACACACATGAAAAATATTTCACATGTAGGCCATGCACTAAATTAATCTGCTAAGACAGTCAGACCTGGAGAAATGGTTTCATTTAAAAACAGTAAACTACTCACGACTGAAAACTACTAATGAGATTTAACTCGGCTGGAACCTAAATGAAACTGAGATAAGCTCAGAGGAATAGTCAGCTCAAGTCCCCTGCGTTGTTTGTAGACTGCAGGACTGGAAAAGGTGATATATGGACCAGATGAGAATATGCCTGGGGGCCAGTAGACTGAAAGAGAAAAGTAGATGTGTTTCTCATCTTGCTTTTGCCTCCAAGGCTCTCAAATGGGCTGATCCCTACATTAACCAAACAGATAGCCAACAACTTTAATTACCTTTGCATCTAGTCGCTCTCCCCATCCACCATTCCCCACTTTGCCTGTGCAAATGAAAGAAAGAGAGGGATAGAAGGAAGAGAAGCATAATTACTTATTTTACTGGAGTGCCGCAGAATGCCTTTTGCCAAATGACTCTAATTCCAAATGGTTAACAAGATTTTTCTTTTTAATAGAGCGGAATCCATGTGACAGCAAATTGCTTTCCTATTTGGAGCCTTAATGGCTTTCATAGTTTGCACTTCCAATAAGCAGTAAACTCGGAAATTAATATTGCACACTGTGTTATGATGCAAATGGGAGCAAGATAGGAGAGCTGTACCTTCATGCAGAAACCTCTGATTAGATCCATAATTGCTCTGGTGGGATGATTTTTCCTATTTGTTTGAGCCTATTCATTTATTTGTATAATTTTTGTCCGCATGCTTCACCCTAGCATCATCAACAGCAGTACATCTGCATATCTGTATGTTGCATTTGCACTTTTGAATGACTTTTAAACCAGTTGTAATAGAAGACAAATGTATTCATAAGTTCAAAACATGTTGAAACAAAATGTGTTTTTAAGCCAGACTAAATTGTCCTCATAGTTTGGTTTTAATTAAGTGTCAATCTATGAAAAACAAAACATTTAAATATACCATCAGGTAGACTTTGTCATTTTGGCATTTGGCATTATTTTCTATTATTATTATTATTATTATTATTATTATTATTATTATTATTATTATTATTATTATTTTAGCATAGATTTGTGTTAGTCTGTGGTTCACAGGCTTGGTAGGAGCACCTCTCGCTCCTGTGCGGGCAATCGCAATCTAAAAAGATATATTTGTGCAAGGTGTTTCATAATTAACTTTTAAACCAAGTAATTTCCATTCCAATTCCATTTTATACATTCTCAAATATTAATCCTTGTCTGTGCATAAAGTATTGTATTCTTAATAAGGTGATCAGGACACAGTTCATGCAGCACATATATATGCATGTTGGTGCTTTGCTACAAAGCACACAGATCAGATAGCACTGATGTGCAGGTTTTTATTGCTGTCACGACAAAAGCATGTGCAGGGGCCTTCCTAAGAAATCGGTAAAGAACGCCCTGGGTTTGACTCAGACATCAGCCAGCCTGGCAGACAGACAGAAATAGCCAATAAATTCAGCTGGCTCAGCTGGTGATTGCTACCAGCTATTGAGGTTAAGTGTCCTTTGGTGTACCAGGCCTGAGCATAGCAGTAGTTCAGCCAGGTATCACATGCCCACACCATATATATAGTCAGATTATTTGCTGTATCACCATGGCAACACTTCATTTTGTAGCAGTATGCTACCATTTCACCTGTCATTCTGGTAATTGGCTCTGAATTTTTATTTTTTTGCATATCTAGAGAAAAAAAGTCATGATGATCATTATGAGACAGTATTTATGTACTGAGCGCTGACAGCCAAGTACAGGGAAATTCAAAAAAAAACAAGCTTTCATTAGACTAGAATATTAATGTAGCAACAGGGCTTTTTAGGGACTAATAAAGCATGTTCTTCTTGTTTTCACAGGTTCCCACTCATTCTGTGCATGAGCCACATGTAGAGTGAGTCTAAGTTTCGATTTGGTTTTAATTGGGTCACCCTCTCCTTCCCTTCCTTCCTCTCATGCTGCCTTACTGTTGAACTCGACTTAATTAGACCTACCAGATTGTGACACTACCAGAAACACATTATATCTGCTCTTCCTTTATTTCCATTGATGTTCTGTTTTTAGAAGTATTGATGAGACAAGCTATGTAATGACATTTACTATACTGTTGTAGTCATTAATGGCCCTGGGCTGGTGTTAGACTGTATAGCAGCAGAGATGGGAATAGATAAAAGGTTTTATGGAAATAAAAGATAGTTCCTGAAGGTGGAGATAGCTAGGCCTAACGACTGTTACACCAGCTGCTGCTCATTACCAAGGTCTCTGGCATCAGGGCCAGCTGAGATCTGCTAAGTGGTCTATTGCCTTTAAAATAGCCATGAGGCTTTTCCATCAGCGTTACACTCACCAATACCATAAACTCTATAAAATGCACACCAAACTTGGTTTTATTATCCTCATTTAAACTGTATTATAGCCTCTGTTTGCAATGTTTGCAGTCATGCTGTATATACATGACAGCTGCATGTTTATATTACAGAAGTGTGCCACAATGCATTTTTTTTTTTGCTTGGTCATGGTTGCCTGAGTGGTAATTATAGTGAGAGACATGCCAAACCTCTCCTATTAATTTTAGGAAAAATTTCTTTTCTTGTGAAGCAGCAGCAGCACCAGTGAGGCATGTGCAACTTTATTTTTCTAATTTATGAGCTCCCTCTAAACCTCATTAGTTTTTCAAATATCAAATTCCAAGATATGTTACAGCGTTCTGCAACAATAACAAATCTACTCTGCGCTGTATAGTTTTGGTCTAGATAAGAACATAAAA
>JAVQJX010110962.1:0-16299 GCA_036025115.1 Ambassis agassizii | reverse complement strand
CCCCCCCCCCCCCCCCCCCCCCCCCCCCCCCCCCCCCCCCCCCCCCCCCCCCCCAACCCGCCAAGTGGTAAAACTTATCAAGTCAGGCTGCAGCAAATCTCAATTTCATATTCATCAGTCTCAGATTTCATTTAGTTATGGGGTTGGAATCAATGGGCATTTAGAAGATGCAATTAGATACAGCAGTGGTGGAGAAAAGCAGCAGCCACAGTTTGCAGCTTTCCCCCCTGATACCTTGAAGAAACATGAAACCCTAGACAAGCTCCAGTGGCTCTCACACCATATGGCCGAAGACAAAAAATATCCTCTCGGTAACCATAAAAAACCTGTGTTTTTTTTTTTTAAAGACTAACCATTGGTTTCATCCCATCAATTTACATGATGTGTGAGCTCGTTTTGTGGCTGTGAGGAACCGGAGGGGGGGAGAGAGAGAGAGAATGTGTGAGTGGAGATGGAGCTTTGCGGAATGGCCCTTTGTTTGGAAACAGCCTCTCTGCAGCGCTGGAAATGTGAGACGCTTATCGATCATTTCAACTGGAAACCCTTTGTGTGTGCTAGCAGCTGAGAGGTTGCGTCCAAACGCACCAGTAAAGTCAAATTAATGTTACAACACTGCAGCTAGGAATGGGTTAATTATAAAAAATAACAACAAACAACACAACGTGTATTTTCCACGTTGGTAGCCACTGCGCTCTTTGTCCGGTCCGAGCAGCAAATAAACAAAAAGCTGTGGGGGATTTTTTTTTTCGGATTAACGTTGGATTAATCATAGTAAAAGACCCAATAACCGCCTTTGTTCCTTGTCTAAGCCATCCTCAACCGATGTAGAGTTGAGAAAAAACGCACTTGTGCATCGGGGAATTCGTCCCAACAGAAATAAAGCCCCGACGCAGAAGCGTTGGTCCTTTTGTATCCGCGTCTGGCCGCCTCCTCCCCCGCTGTTCACCGCCGGCGTTACGGATCCAGCCAGCCAGCTCCGGCCGTCGAAGCGGAGCCCCAAAGAGGAAGGAAAAGTGCTTATAGTTGCCGAGACACGGTTCCAGCTTTTGAAAAAAAGGGACGAACTATAAAGCTTTAATGTAAAAGCAAAAACTATGTGAAGTAGCAAACAGCAAAGCTTCAGAGTAACGAAAAGCCGCAACAAGAAGCCCTTTAATTTTTAAACAGCAGCTGGTCGGCTAAGCTAACCCAACCTCCGCTTCCCTTTTCACCGAGGCACACACAAAGTCTAAACAACTAAAAACACACAGAAAGCAGCGTGGCCTTTGAATGCGCTGAAAAAAAGACGCTTTGCATACTTTCCGCGACAGCAGAGAAAACTTCCATCAATCACACACCAGTAAAGGTCCAGCCGCGGCGGCGCAGTCCTCATATTCCACTTACCGACTTGTAAAACGTTTTCCACACAGCCGCTCTCTAGAAGCCGGATACCGCGTCGGAAAGGCAGTCCGTCTCCCGTTCCCACTGCCCCGGCTGCCCCCACGGTAGCCGTTGTGCCAGCGGTAGATCCTCCGCCGCCACCGGCGGTGGTAGCTCCGGACCCAGAACCCCCATTCCCTCCGGTAGCCGCAGACGGACCTTCCTCGCCGGCGACTCGGCACTGAAACGAAGAGTACATGCATATCTCCTTTTCGTTGCGGGGAAAAGACCAGTAGACGATGCGGCGCTGGACGGGCTCCGGGATCCGCTCAAAGCGCTCCTCTACTCTCTCGAAGGCCCACTTTTCAGCTACTGCCTTCGCGGCGCAGTCCAGAAGAGACTCCGGGGAACGATACCTGGAGCTGGGCAACCCGCTGCCATGGCCGGGCCCCGGACCAGGACCTCGGGGTGCAGGGCGAAGGCAGGGTCGCTTACTGGCAGGTGGTAAGGAGAGGAGAGGATGAGGCGGCTGTTCTCTGCGTCCTTCCGCCATGGCGAGCCGATCAACACTGACGAGACGGACGGTGTGCGGACACCGAGCAGCAGCAGGAAGCCGACAACACACACTCTCTCTCTCACACACACACACACACACACACACACACACACACACACACAGCCAGTGTCAAACCAAACAGGATCTCCGGAAAGACTTCCGTGTACAACCTTCAAAATAAAACAACAAAAATACAGAAATAATACTGGATTATTTTTTTTAATTGTAGAATCACATATTCTTACTGTATGATAGTTTGTGTAGTTTGTCACTGTAACCTATCCTCCCATCTCATGAATTAATTCTTGCTATTAATTATTCTGGGCTTAAGTAACTGCCCTGAAAGAATAAAATATCTTTTTTTGTGAAACTAGCCTGGATGATCCTTTGATGCAATGCATCATGCAATTGATCATATTATGTTTACAAAGGCAAATCATTTCAACTGAATTCTGAGATATTGTGTGATGGTTGTTCAACCACCAGTAATGACTCACAGTCATCCCCGTTTCTCTTAATTCCTGTCTGTCATGCTGGGATTTTCTAAGTTGTGAAATCTTTAGGTCAAAAGGTGACATTCATTGCATTACTTACTCTAGTTTTCTTCATTCAGTTCTTCTTGAGCGGCCATAGTTCCATTTCCTAATTTACACTTCAATTTTGATTAATATACATAACACATATCAATGACAATGTAGACCTAAGATATATAACATAATAGAACAGAATAGAATAGAAGTACTTTATTAATCCCAAATTGGGAAATCCAACACATATTGACATTTAAAACATTCATTATAAAGCTCCATTTTAGATTGACTGTATTTTTTTTCCTTTATGCATTTGTGCTACATGTGCACAGGTCTCAGACTTTTATTTTAAAATTCAAATATCCTGATTTCCTGTCTCTTTCTCTGTATGCCTGAGTGACTTGATGCAGCTGAGCAGGCACACACACACAGAGAGAGAGAGAGAGAAGGGGGTCAGTAGATTGATGGGAAGTGGAGAATGCTGTGCATCACTAACCAGCCCAATAACAAAACACTCCAGTCTCTGGTCAGCATGCAGTGCAGAAGAGATTTACTATGACTAAAACAAGACGAAAGGCAAATCATTTATAACACTTATAGTGAATGCAGCACTATATTGAAGTTTTGCTGTGTTTTCTCTTATCACTACATGGTTTGAAACCAATAAACACGTTCTCACTTCATTCTTCCTTTTCAAGTTCCTTGACATTTTGCACAACAGTAGAAAACTCTCTCAGCTCCTTCTCCTTATGAATAACAAAGTTATTGTTTTGCTAATTAAATTCACACCATTATGTCTCCTATAAATATAAATTACCCCCTATCAGTGAATACACATTCATTTGAATGGGTGCAGCATGCAGCTTTGAGTGTGCTTCCCACAGCAGGACACAGAGGGTTTAACTTAATGCTCCAGCTAAGGCTTATTTCACAACAGAATGCAGCCTGCTGCTCATTTACCTGAGGCTACACCTGAATGTTAAAGACTTTACAAGTAATTAAGCTATTTTTTGAAGCATAGCCCAAAAAAAGAGATGTATTTAGAGTCCTTCTTGTTCAAGTAGTCTATATTTTTAGCCACTAGTGTAGCACGGTCACATAATAAAACCCCATTACAAGTAAAGGTCCTGCATAGTTCATTTTATTTTATTTTCCATATTGACAGTTTCAATGCACGATGCACAGCAAAAATTCAAGGACTCAAATGTAGATCCAGAGGTTTATTGTTCAAAAAGTTAAAAAAAAAAAAAGGAGCCAAAAGGGCAATTGTACAAACAAAAGGAGGCCACCAAAGGGTGGAGAGGAGTGAGGTCCAACTGAAGGTTCTGGAGACTAAACTCCAAAAAGGATGCAGACATGCCGGGAAGCCAGGAGCAAACCAAGGACAGTAACGGGTGAACTACAGAGCTCTAGCAATCCAGTCTACTATCAAAAGTAACAGGACAGCAAACCGTGGAGAGTAACAGGAAGAACTAGCAACTAGTGGACTGAGGAGTGCAGGTTAATTAGAGGCACTGATGAGGCCAACAGGAGACAGGTGTGGATAGTTACACAGGTGAAGTCAGCTCTCAGCACAACCCTTTCTACGGCAAGCCCAACGCGCCTGAAAGGAAGGAGGGAGAAAACAAAGACAAAACAATCCCAAACCCAGCAGCCCAAGACGGGGGCATCACAGGTGGACCTTCTTTTGGGTCAACCTCCTTGCCAGTGTCCAACATTGCAACACATTCTTACACTAATCTTATCACAAAGCCCACAACTATTCCTCCCACTAAAGTATTTCCATAAAGTCTATTGGACTACGGTGCAGCAATTTTTCTTTTAATTAATCATCCTGTAAAGAATACTAATGTGTGTTTCACTGTATCTTCTAATTGAATCAGGTGATGTGTCATACTATGTGAATCTAATGAATGAGCGATGGAAAAACATTCATAGCAATGCACCTTTTATCACAACGGGAAGAGAACAATCATGTACCAATCATAACCTCACAAAGCCTGTGTGGTTGAAAAAAAGGGTCCTTATATGATAATTGTAAAGAAAAAAAAGGTTGGACTTCAGGCTTTCAGAATCTTTGTCCCTTCAAATGTCTGATAAAACAGCCTTTTTGGGGCAGTGCTACTGTACCTCCCATTTGTTCCTAATAAATACATATCATTTTTGTTCTTCTATGACCTTGCATGTGCAGTTATACTTTCTCATTTACAAAATAATTGACAATTGCACAGGCTTAGAATGTTTCATAAGCCCTGGTATAAAACCAATCCACACATAATGGCTAATAAAATGTCTGATGAATGGACGCCATGGTTGAAATTAAGCAGACTATCTGCTCTGAAGTTGACTCTTCTGAGACATAGGAAACACATTAGTCGCCAAGCACTGAGACAATATCCAGATCTGAGCCTCTCTGTGTATCCCCTTCTCTCTTCTAAAGACTGCTTTTTGGCGTGCAATTATATTGAACAATAGGCCAAAGCCAATGGAGGATGCAACCCGTTACCATGGAAATGATTATGATGGATTTGTGGATAGACAGAGCAGGTAATTGGAAAAAGATTGATGGGTGACAGGGTGAAAGAGAGAGGTAGAAAGGGATGGCAAGAGAGAGGGATAAATTACCAAAGCAGCAGTGGGAGGAGAGAAAGTCCTATTACACCCTATCTTTCTGGGATTTACAATTATATAATGATGTATCCTCTCTCATCAAGTCAATAGGCAATCACTCTTTCTTACGCTTCCAGTCACTCCCTCTCCTCTCTTTCTTTCCCCTGTATTAGCCCTTCTTTCCCCCCCCCCGATATCCTGTTTTCTCTCCGTCTTGCCTTCACTCGATTTCTCCCACCTGACTCCAAAAGTGGATCCACTGTGTATAATTCCTCTCATTATCACTCAGTGCAGGGAAGCGCTATAAAGGGTTAGATATATTCCTGAGTGAAGCGAACATACAGATGCATCCAAACAGGCATCATCCAGGGAGCATGGAGACCAGGTGAGTTTATAATAACGTGTTTTGTGGAGAAGCCTTCAGGTTAGAGAGGCTGGATATATGCAGCATATGATTGGAAGGTCACTGGTCAGGAGGATGGAAATATGCTGTCAATCTGCCCTTGAGCAAGACAGAGAACTCCCAAGTGTTGCAGTGATTCAGCTCTGTGTTTCTTTTGAGAAGCTAATAAAGTGACTGGAAGGATTCTCACCTGCAAAATGCCTGGAATAACCATTAAAAAGAAAGATTTCAATTTATATGTGTTGAAATGTTATTAAACCATGTGTGTGATTTGATGGGGACTTGGGCTTGAAACTAGAGGGCCGCCGGTTTGAGTCCAGCCCTGGACCAAGACACATGGAGGTGGACTAGCTGGAGAGGTGCCAGTTCATCTCTGAGGTACTGCCGAGGTGTCCTTGAGAAAGGCACCAAACTCCCACCTGCCACCAAAACACATTTTTGGATGAGCAAAATAACAATTATTGATACCTTTTAATCACATTAGAAAAGTCGAGATATAATTTTTGATCATCACATCCAGTCAGTAACTATTGAGACCAGTCACTGTTTCAGGTGGTGCATGAAAAAAAGTCAGAGCGTTCATTCTCCACGTGGTGATCAACAGTGGTTATGAGTGGCAAACCTGTAGCAAGTGGGGAGTTCATCCAGCATCGAACAAGCCAGGAGGTGCATTATCACCTACTCTGATGAGACTGTGGGGCCGACCTTATATTAGATGATTCCCAGGAGTACATCACCCTGGTAACCACAAAAAAGTGATACATTTCCTTGAGGTGTTTATGAAATGATGCATTTCAATACAAAGTTCTCTTTTTTATTGGTGCTACCATCCACCACTCCAACCTACCTTTTAACAAATGAAGAAGGCTTACTATCGGTTTAGCTCAGGCCTTCCTTTCCTTACATAGATAATGCTGATTGTGCAAACAGGGGGGATCTATGTATGGGTATAAGACAATGAGTTCATGCTTTTATCCAACCACCATTACAATACATACACACACATACAATATGTAGAAACATTCCTATTTAATATGGAGGTATACCCTTTGTGTTCGCACACTGTCCCAGCAGGCGTCCCTGACTCTGAGGTTGACTCCATGTATCTTAGCAGGGGTGCACACAAACACTGACGCACACACACTCTTCTGAGGAGTGTGAGAAAAAATAGAAATAGATCTGTGTGTAGCCACTGAAAACAGGAAGAAAAGCTTCACCATACTGTGATGACATTCAAAAGACAATGTGTGTGCATGTAAGCCGTATAGGCCTTGACACATACACACACACACACAACCCTTTTTCGCCCCCCAGAATCCTTGCTTACCAAGGGGTTGACAGCTCGGGAACATGCTTTCCTCACCACAAACACTCCACTTGAGTGGTTCATCACTGGGGGACAATAGTGCAAAAATATCCACCTTTCTATCCATGCCTGTCTCTTTTCTTTCTCTCTCTGCACTGACGACTGTAATCATTTCAATTTATTTTCCACAGCAGTTTTGTCCTTCTGAGCTCCATCGTTCTATTGTACACTGATATAAAGGCTGCAAATTAAGAGGCAGGAGGCAGAATAGATCTGCATGTTTGGTCACATGCAAGGTCTCATAAACTGCTGACCTGATTTTAAAATGAAAGTGCAGTGAATGATTCCGCATGTTCCCAATGACTGTGAATAATCCGAGTTTTTTTTTTTTTGCACAAAAGGATACTTGATGGTAGTGCAGAACATCTCTCAGTTTAGGTGCAATTAACTAAGGTAGGTTAAGCAGAGCACCCTTTATAATGTATGATTCGAAGTGAATAAATACCAAAGAAAAATTTTAAAGAAAAAATACAGCATGAGGTGTATACCGATGGAGGTGGAGGAAGAGTGAGAGCTTGGGTCATTTGACAATAGTGCCTATGAAACAGGTGGAGTGTTCAATCTACAAAACATGCTGCAAATCTAAAGGAGCACATACACTCACTAGTCACAACCCCAGAAAGGAAAAAGACAAGAAGACATACAACTTTTCTTCTGTTTATTTTCCTGACATGCAGAAAACCTCCTTAGCATCTTTTTTTTTTCACAGAAAATGAACCAAGGCCAATAAGTCTCATATTGTATTACTTTGTGCTGTATTTTAGAGAAAGACCATGAAAGACTGTTAGATTTGTATACTCATTATCCTCACTTTTGGATACAATTTAGCTTTATTCTTTTGTTTCAGTGCAGCATTATAAGAGCATTGGTCTGCCATCAGTCACCGCATGGCATCAACAATATTACAAAACTAAACAGAGGCTAAACATGGTTTGGATCTGGCTCCATTCATTTTTTTTGTGTTGTACCAACTGATAATCAGACACCGCCCCCTCTGCCCAAATCTTACATTTGGGACTATATATATTGCACCACTCTGCTCCCTCACTGGTAGCAGCAGGAGTGCAGTAGTCTGCGGGAGGTGAATGGGTTTAATTGACCCGACGGCCCACACCTGAGAAGGTGTGGATTGAAAACATGTGTGAGGAGGCACCACTCTGTGCTGGGGCACACCAGGCTCTTCTGTAGTCTCAGTTGTTTTTAGTTAACTTCCTGTAATTCCTGCATTGGTCCCACAGTCCATGAGAGACAAGTCTTTGTTGTTGTGTTACTGTAGGGCTGTGCTGCATGCACAAAGCAGAGCAGCAGTCCTTTAATCACATGGGTGAAGGTGTGATCCCCGACTCGCCCAACCCCAATTCACTCTCTAGCTCAGTGTATCAAGGGAAGACGGCTCACTATGTTCAGACTTAAGCAGCACAGTGTATTGTAGCTGGACCCATTTTCTTAGTCCAAACAAAACTGTAGCAAGAACCAAACATGTTATCCTTCCCAGCTTCAAAATATAGATATACCATTCATTCTACAGTCAAGATTTATCAGCAGCAGTCTTCATTTTTGTTCTGTTTTCCTGTTGGTCTCTTGGTTGCACAGTCCATGAGAGACAAGTCTTTGTTGTTGTGTTATTGTAGGACAACAGAGGGTCATGGATAAGATAAGAGGTTTGTGAGCATATGGGTTACCTAATAATAGGCTTTTTAAAAAGTGATTTATTTGAATCATTTATCAGAAAAATACCCGACGAGGATTATCTGATTTCTTTAAGTGCATGTAAAGTGAGCGTGTGAAAGAGCCACATCAGAGAGGTACATTTTGTCAGCCTGACACAGAGGTGATGATTAAGAGTGAGGTGTTAACAGGCTGTGGACTGGCCAGACAGTGTGTGTTTGCATGTCCGTGTCATGGGGGAGGGGGTGCGGCGTGCAATCACCTAACCTATAGCAAACTCATGAGTGCACCGTTTGGCCCTGAAAACACTTCCTCTGCAAATTACACACACACACACACACACACACACACACTTGCCTGATGAGATGTTTTTCTGAAGGGCTCCTCCTCCAGTAGAGGTGGTACAAGCCTTTTAGCAGCTACTTATGACCCTCCATCCTCTACAATACACACTCTCACACAGGCTCCAGGCAAACCCTCCCCTCTTTATTCAAAGCTTGATTTCTTTTCATCAAGTCTGTCTCTTTGCCTTTTCTCATCTCCACCTTTCTACTCGGCTGGATACTCTTTTGTGTCAAACCCAATCCCTTCTTCCCTCCCATCCTCTACCTCTGTCTCTGCTCTTCTTCACATCTTTGTCTTCTTTCCATTATCCTCTCTCTCTCCCCTGCCTATTTTCTCCTACTCTTGTTCCATCTCTTTCACCGCGGACTATCTCTCTCACTCACGCTTTTATTTGCCTCCTTTTCTCAATATCCTCGGTTTTCTTAAGTCTTCCCCTCGCTCTTTCTCTGTCCCCCTATTCTCTGCTGTCTTTACAGCTCCCCTCTCTGCTTGCTCTCTTCTTCTTCTTCTTCTTCTCCTCGGTGACCTCTCACCCTCTATTTTCTCCTCTCCGTTCTTCTCTCCCCTTTTCTCTTTTCGCAGCCCTTTTCTCCTTCACTCTGGGTGTCGAGTCTTTGTGGAGGCTCAGCCCCCAGTGGGACATCCAGCAGGAGAAAAGCCTGAAAAACAAACTGTGGGACAGAAGAGGGAGGGGAGATGTATAGCAAAGGACTGAAAAGGAGGAAAGGATAGAAAAAAAAAGGCTGGAAGAAGTGGTTTGTGTAAAAAGACACTGACCAAATGCCCATGCAATAATGTTGTGTGTGTCAATGCTCTTTGTGATTCTTTTGAAAAAATTATGATTTTGATTGATTTGGGGCACAGCGTAAGCTAATTAAAGCAGGGCGACTATACAGGCCATTTGGTAACCATATTGTTGGACCCATATGGACAGCAGACTAGGGCTCATTTACTCCTTATAGAGTCCAACATGTTAGCTGGTAAAATGCCAAGTCTGGACCACTAATGATAATCCACTGTGTAAGCTATATTTGAGTCAATGGTAAAACATAACTCACAGGTGCATTATTGTATTATTAAAAAAAGACAGATATCTCTTATTAGACAATGTTTTTGTTTTTCTTTTGGAACACAAATGAAATGAGCTTATTCTGTCAGGGTGTATTCTGCTCTCTGTTTTCTTCTTAATCACCTGCCCTGTCCTGGTGTGTTGCACCTGTTTCTCAGGTGCAACACATCCCTGTCTATTTACTGCACTTTCCCCTTCAGTATCTGTCAGACCATCTATGTGGAAAGTGTTCAAGCAGGGGAGGAGGTGGAGGCGGATATGACTCACCGCAGTATTTTGAATTTGAGTGTAGTGACCGTTTTTGGCCACATACTTGCATATTTCACCTTTAAATTATTCAATTATTGATGCCTGTGCCCTCAGTGCTTCCCAAATGACCATAAGTTGAACAACATCTCTGTGTCATCATATTATTTTTAAGATGAATCCAGAAGCTCTCCTCACACAAACAACTAAAAAAACCTTACACACGTGCACAGAGGACCACAGAGGAGTCCGCCTGCACATCCCCTTTCACTCGGAGAGATGATGAAATTTTACGACCCCTACAGACCCCTTGAGGACACGTGGTGGCAGAAACACATGAATGGGTCTTTATACTGTCCAGCCACCCTGCACAGGAAGCTCATTTTGTGACTGCAATTTCATTCTTTTGAGTGGTGCCCAAATGAATGACATGACATCATGGACTGGTTGAGATGGAAGAAGAGAGCCTCTAATTACAGCAGCCATGGAAGTTGTCACAGCTAGTCAATTGATCGGGAAAAAACATTTTTTTTTTGGTGGTAAAAAGGGAAAATAAAGATAAAAGCTGAAACAGAACCATGTTTTTTTTCATGTGTTATTTCAGCTCTGCACTCAGCTCCTTTCACTCCAACATAATGGACTCCCACCAAATAGGACAGTTAGATTTGAAATTGCGAACATTACTTCAAAGCTACAAAAATCAAGTCTGTGCCCCCCCCCTCCACACACACACACACACACACACACACACACACACACACACACACACACACACACACACACACACAGACACATACACAGGCTCATTGGGGGCCTGATTGGAGTGTGACTCTGTGTGTGTGTTTCCATGATGTCTCTAATGGTGATAGGGGATGATTTGAAGTGTGAGCGCACCAGTGTGTGTCAGGACATTATTTCACACCCAGAAGCCTTATGGTCTCATCAGTCACCATGTCGACCAAATGGCTTGTGCGACTGAAAGACATTGTTTGTGTGGTGTGTATGTGTGTACTCAGTGGGATGCTCACAGGAGCGGTCATGGTGCTTTGCTTGAACGCGTCCTTTTTCTTTTGATGTGTTTTTTTTGTGTGTGTGTGTGTGTATTGTTCCTGGCTCCTTCATTTGCATGATCAAACAGGATTAAGTGTATTGCCAGAATTAACAATAAACAATTCTTTGACAGGAGACAAAAAAAAGGCAGATTAGCATAATGTCAATCTGGGACACCTGAGTCTTTGTTTCAGGTAGCTGTGAGGGCATCACTGGGATCAAAAGAGGTTGGGTCATTTTTTGTTATTTTTAGTTTTTCAGGATTTTTCCTGTTTTATTTTGAAAGGGCTTTTCTCTTTTCCTCTTTACAGAAATCTTCACTTCCTGCCCTTGTGTGTTTTCCCTGTCTTAGTGTTATCCTGATACACAAATCAATACTTGTCTTATACAAAAAAAAATCATTATTTCATTTCATTTCAAGCGCTTAATTTATTAAATTATTGTTGTGACAATAATTGCACTAACAAAATAAAAGTGGCAATTTAAAAGCAGAGTTCAAATCAAAACAGAAATTATTAGCATACATAATTATTGTATAAAAAATTTGAGTGACAGATTATTATAGTTTGAACTTTTTTTTCTGAAGTATCTAAAGTGGCTGCCGGATGGAAAAATCTCATATAAGTCATTTCAAGAAGCAAGGCCAACTGGACTTGAGTTGCCTGGCTTCAACCTTTTTGAGTGAAAATGACCTGGTGTCCTTGATGATGTTTTGGGTCCCTCTTATCCAGCAAGTCAGCCCCAACAATGTCCTGTGCTGTCTTCTGTAGGTCTTCTTTGGCAGCTTAGGTGAGTGAGGACACATTGTGTGTGTGTGTGTGTGTGTGTGTGTGTGTGTGTGTGTGTGTGTGTGTGTGTGTGTTTGTGTGTGTGTGTGTGTGTGTCTGTCTGTCTGTCTGTGTAGGACAGCATTTAAAAACTGCTATGAAATATTCTATATTAATTTACTTTTGTGTGTGTGTGCACAACAGAGAGAGGCTGATAAGAAAAAACAATTGATTCAAAATACTAGACATCTGAGGTTCTAATGTATAAAATTAAATCAACCTACAGTCTATATTCTAGAAAAGGATTTACAGGTACTAAAACAGTCCTGGTTTGTATTGGCCATATGTATGAAGGAAGTTAGAAATGTATAGACAGTTTGCCCCTCTTGCTACGCTCCTCCCAGCTGGTTGTGTTTCCTGTGACCAGTTTGCTCTCTTACTCACTGTGTTAAATGTCAGGAGGAAGGGTGCTTTGGGGCTTTGGGAGACTGTCCTGTTACTGAAAGGTCAGAGATTTGGCACCAGCCATTGGATTTGAAGTGACTTTGAGCAAGATACATTCAGTGAAGTAGATGCTTGTGTGAATCCCTCAGTAAGCTAAGCAGAAACAAACAAATGAAATTGGCACAGAGAGGTGATTTATAAATTGAGATTGTCCACCCACTTGTTTGGTGTCTGAGGGTGGTTACTATATATTACCATAATTAAACAGTTTGGCAAAAGGGGCAATCTGAAACTGTTTATGGTAGGAGCACTCGGCACTATGATTTTGTTAATGTCCAACCCTGCAATTAAAACCACAGATTTGACACCTCAGTCAGGAGAGGATGGGATGTGATACTTTTCTCTATAGGGTCACATGAAGCTTTTATTTGCATTTCCTCAAGTAAATGAAAGTAAATTGCTTTATTTATGGGGGAAGACGTCTCAGAAAACAAATCTACATCACGTCAGTTGAACAGCCCACTGTTAGAGTTTTATTTTTGACAAAGTGAAGGAGGAACATGATACTTGGCCGCCTACATCCTCCAAAATCAGGATCAGAGTCAGGACATGATGACTGTAATTAAAGTACACAAGGAGATGAGTGGGACCTCTTAATGGGCCCAGAGAAGAGAGGGGTCTCTGTGACTCTAACTTTTATTCCCATGTCTGCATCAAAGCTTTGGCACTATAAGCTCAAATTAGAGTGTCACAAGGAATCACATAGTCATCACTGCGACGGAATTCAACAAAATCTCTTCTTGTCAAGTTTTTGTATAACGCTAAGAAGCAGGAGGAGCAATATCTTGCAAGGGAAAAAGGCAGATTAAAAATGACATCATAATCCAATCTAAAACCTCGTTTCCAGATCTAAAGCTGAACAGCGTCCTTCCATTCTGAACAAGCAGTGAGCAGATGTGGTCAGTTAAACAGAGGGTAACATCTTCAAGCCCTTTCACACAAAAAAAGGACACATACACAAAATAGCTGATGAAATGACATGGATTCTTTTAAATAATTGCAAACCTCAGGGTCCAGATGCATCACACGGCTACGAAATATTTGTCATTGTTGAACAGTTCCTGTGGGATTAGTGGCCCTTCTGCCTTTTTCACGTTATATTAGATATCCGCTCTGCAAGTTTCCTCATCTGACACTTACAATTGTGATCTCTTTGTGTTTTCTTTGAAGGTCTTGTGCCAATGCTGAGATCTGTCAATCCAGCATGTGTTCAGTCCTAAGCAGAGATTGATAAAAGTCAGAAAAGATTATTTTTATTTCATTATTTCAATGCTTAATTGACAGAAGGGATCCCCTGTTTTGTATGCTAAAAATCATTATTTTCTTACATGTTTGTATAGAGCCCATTGAGTGGATATTGTCAATGCAAGAGTATTGTACAGATTTCTAGACGAATGATGAGGCACAATATTAGGATGCCGACCTCTGATCGTGAAGAGGCTTTTAATTATCTAGTGATTCAGAGCCGCAGAGGACACATCTGTTGGAAAGTCTTTCACATTTCCCTGGACAGATAGAAAAGAAGATGTTACACATTAGAACTTTTTTTTTTTTTTTTTGCAGTGAAGGCTCTATTAAGCTTTAGAACAGTGTTGCCAACACTGTCAAAGAGGGGGGTCGGCTGTCCTGCAGTTTCTGTCAATCAGTTAAATCCCTTTGCAACATACAGGCGAATGCTTCCATCCCCTCAGCAAAGTCCACTTTTGCAACAGCCTTTTATTATTTTTTTTCTGCACACCCTGTTTCCCAAAGGACTCTTACCTAAACAGTGGCAAATATAAATCCTAAGAACAGACATCTCACTATTTGGCTTCTGTTATTTTTTGGCAGAGAATACGTTAAAGAAAAGTAGGGCAGATGTAGTCACCGATGTTCACTTTAAGGCTGTGATGTAGTAAAAGGGAGGTAACTTGTTGGGAAAGCGATGACTAAATGACAATGTGCAGCTGTTCCTGAAGGCTGGGATTAAATGTAATGTTTTACCTACATTATAATTCACCATTAACTTGAAAAAATATTTTTGGGCACAGTAGTAGTTTAGTCATGTCTCTTCAAAAATTAAAAAAAAAAAAATATCATTTCAGTGTTACTTCCCTAGTAAAATCTAAGATTAACAGCCACTAACTCGTGATGACACAGTATGTTTATACTGCTGTGTGTCCTTGTGTGTGTACAGTATCTCTGTGTATTGTGCTTCTGAGCGTATGCTATGAGATTAAATAACATTTCAGTCAGGTTGATTACAGTTGATTTGAGAGTACGTTGTGCTATTGATTTTTTTGGGTCTCGTGGGGGATTCCAGCTCTCCATCACTGGATTTATTGAAAAATGAGATGGAACGCGTACATGTTTGGAACAAGGGTGATTCCCCTTCTTGCAGTGGTGGCAGTAGTCATAGTCTGGGTGAGAGCTTCAAAAAGGTCAAGATGAGGGCACTGGGGAGGCATTGGGAGAATGTGAAACGGCTGCCTTAAATGTTAAAATGAAAGTATTTTTGCATAGTCGAACCATTTAGATTCGATCAATATGAATGAAGTGAGCATTTTTATGTTCCCTCATGGCCCATCACTGCTTTTCTCACCATGCTTATCTACATGGTAAAATAAGGAAAACAGCTGCTTGGGAAGACATAGGATGAATGACACTCTTCAGTCTCAATTAAGTAATTCCTTCTTTAATGTAGTGTCAGTAAAACATGGGGATTACAGATGGTTCTGGCTGGGCTTGAAAGTGGGGTAATCAAAATAGGCTGCTGTGCTCATCCACCAATATTAGGAGCCAAGAGATTATTACAGGACAATTTGTTTAATGGAGAGAGCCCAGGGAGAATGTGCGTGGCTGGTGGGTGGAAGGGTTGCCTGTCATGGCAAAATGATTGAACGGTACCGTGTGACCTCACAAGGCACACTAGTGTGGGAGTGGGAAACCAGGACATGCGATCACAACTGTAAAAGAATGTCCCTTTTTGCATGTCAATGATTTTCCCCCCCCTGCCTGATATGTCATTAATTCAGCTTTATATGTATTAGGCAGAGAGCTGAGTTTAACCTTGGCAAAGTGGTGGTAATCTCGAGGTGAGATTATATTTATTGATTGGACTTTGTATACATTTTGAAAATGGAAAAACCTCCTGGAAACATTTTCTGTTAAGTGCAGCTCAGTGTCACTCAGCTAGTATGCTTGATGTGTTTTGGTCACCTGACAAATGTGACGTGTGCCCTATCCACTGCATTATAACGTCATTTTATAATCTCTCCACGTGAACACACAACACTTTTTTAAATTCCATGTTCCAATGTCATTTATTTTTCTGTCCACATGACAGAGTTGAGTAGTCTAGCTCTACTCATTTCAAGATGGTCAGAGAAAGCATGTAGGCCTATTTATTTTTTACAGTCACCCCATAGTCAACTCACATTTGAAGTGTGTGTGACCAAAACCTCTGTAGAGCTTTCTGTATCCTGCTGACACACTCTGCTTCTGGCTATGTTTTTAACATCTTATCAAAAAACACATTAGAAAAGCCACCTTTATCCCTTCAGTAGGTGAAGTCGTCTCTTGTTGACTGGCTAATGCAAGGAACAGAGAAGGGGAGGCAACAGCATTTGTCACCCTTGTGACACATAACCTATGAATTGTGTAAAAGGGTCTGCAACTCTCTGTTAGGGAAGTAATTGTAAATCTGGATTTGACAGTGATGGCTGACTGTATGCTCTAACGTTTTGTGCTTTGGCACTATAACAATTACTCTTCATCCAAGTAGCTCTGGTTATAAATCCAATTTACCACATTTAGTGTTCATTTTAATCAGATATTTGTCATATAA
>JAVQJX010110949.1:0-10135 GCA_036025115.1 Ambassis agassizii | reverse complement strand
ACACACACACACACACACACACACACACACACACACACACACACACACACACACACACACACACACACACACACACACACACACACACACACACACACGAGAAACACAGCACACTAAGCTGTGTAAAACCTCTGAAATTAAACAAAGAGTGACACGGTGCACACCAGAGTTATTTATAGTGATTACAAACTCCAATCCCTCCGTGGACTTCAGATAACCCAGAGGAACAGCTGCTTGTTAGCATATTATATTATTACCCATGAACCAAAGTCACATGAACTGGGCTAGAGATGCAATGTCATAAATGTCGACTGATATGTTTCTTATGCACTGACTGCTGCACAGAGGGATTCATTAGATATGTGCAGACCCCTGAGTAAGTGGATAGAATTCCTCCCTGCTGCTCTTTCACACCCACACACACATTCACCCACAGAGTAAAAAGAGAAAGTTAAGACCTGACACAGTCCTCTGGAATGCAAACTTTAGTCCTCCCTGCACCACTCATGTGGAACTAAATGAAAGTACAGTAAAGAGAGAAAGAGGGAGGAAGGGAGGGAGGGAAAGAGAGATGGTGCTGGTTAGAAGAGGGAGACACCTCCTCCTATACTGTAAGAGCAGTGCTTTTATGTCTGTAAATACACACTAATGCATCATGCATGCCACACCGGGCTGTGCTGGCTCCTAATGCTCCTCTTTTGCCTAAAGGTAGCTCCAGTTCTCATTACACTTCTGACACACTGCCCTACCAGACAGAAAACAGGCTTTAAAGGAGAACAATGGGTGGAAAAAAAAGGCATTACCAGCACCACTTTCTTTTGATCATCCAGCTGACATCTTCCATGACTCACCCATCTCTCTCTCTCTCTCCACAGGTCCTATCAGCACTGCTCAATAATAAATAAGTAGCACAGTTTCACTGCAGCATCATGAGTCTGAGAGGCAGCATTAGAGCAGACACGTGAAGCTGCTTTAGTCATAGTAACACCTCATCCAGCTGCGCACTGTGCGCTCTCCAGACAGCTGCTAATGATGGCGACACGCACAGTCCTCTCCTGCAGACGCATCTCAAACGCCCTTTATCCTTTTTTATAGCTTGAGCACGGGGTGTTACACTGCTCTGTTACAAAGCTGCTGCAGTTTCGGTTACAGTAGATCTCCTTTCAGGCTCATCCAGAACCCCATTAACCACAACAGGGTCTATAATCTACTATAAACCCAAATAAATCGTGCGTTCTGCTGGATCTGATAAACGACGTATACATGAGCGCTGTCAAGGTGAAAAAGCAAAACTATATGCAGGTTTCGAGGTTACATTTGTCTGAGGAAACCATTTTTTTCCACGACGGTAGCATTGAACTTCATCCTGTGTGACCGGTGATGTGTGTCTCCGGCTTTTGGTAAAGACTACCCGCTGTAATCCACACAACGTGACGGTTATAGGTTCGTTTACCTACCTTTGTCTCACAGGTCTTTCATATTCCTTCACTGAATCTGCTGCGGACGTGCTGCTGCTGTGAGTCTGTACCGAGACGCAGCTCCCTCACACGAGCCTGGCCATTGTGGTTCGCAGGACCAGAAAGGGAGGCAGCATGGATGTATAATACGCTCCAGAAGGAGGAGGGAGTATTTTCCTGCAATGGTCCACAAGAGGTCGTGCTTTAGCGCTGTGAAGACTATCAATGGGGAAGGAAGGAAACAGTGGTTGGTGGGGCCCATGGGGGTTCTTAATAGTTTTTTTTAATCAGAATTTCAGCTGATATTGTCCTTAAATGCTCTTTTTTGTCTCTCTCTCTTGATTATCTATAATCCACTTACCACAGAGGTAATGCAGTAATGTGTCTGGTAATTATACATGTGAGTGGATGGAGAGGTGGGGTTAATAGGGGTCCAGCACCTGCACACAGTGGTTACTCACCAGATTAGTGTCATCCTAGAGATGTACAACAGTTTTTTATAATAGAGGGGCTATTTCGTGCCACATCCGCATGTGATACCTCGTGAGATTGATGGAGGGCTGAAGTGTGGACAATGGGACACCTATACCCTTGAATACCCTCTACACAGTGATGACCTCCCATCCTCAAAACCACATGAAAACCATCCGTCACTCTTACCTTGACAATCTCAAACAATGACATGACTACAGAGGACAGAAAACAGCAGGACGACTTTGAGGCCAGAAATACAACAGAGATTCTCTATGATGGCTCAGCATATTTGTAATATGACTGGACTCAGATAAGTGAGTGTTTCCTGGATTTTTTTAGGCCTTTCTGTGTGAAGTTTGCATATATTCACAGTAGTACTCTGTAGTCTCTGTAGTACTCTGTAGTAGGACAATATACTGCATGTGAGGAAATGTTTGTGAGTCCATCAGAGGGCAGTGTCGCTCCTTTCAAACACATCATCTGATCTTTACCTTTAACTGGCATGAGTGCAGGATGTTTTACTTACTTTACTGTTTTACTTTTACCAAGAATAGGGTCAAATAAATATATTCAGGTTCATGTGTGACGGTGTGGAAAGTGATTTTCTGTTTCTTTAGTTTTACTATTTGATCAGCATTTTCCAGAATCATTCAGAATATTGAAAACATTCAGTTTCCCTGCCCCATTTATCTCACAATCTGCAGGCCTCACTCCATCTATATTCTCAGACATACCTATTATATCCAGTGTGGAGCCCAGTGTGTGCATAATGTGCAGCGTGTCGACAAAAGACTCTCACTCTTGCTGCTGGACTGGACATGAACAATACCTAATGCCCCTGGGCCACATTACTCTGCAGAGATTCACATAAAGGGACGACAGGAGGAGTGCAGACGGCCTCTGACTAATGGAGAGGAAAAGCAAAGAGACGAGGCACAACACATCACATGATCTCAGTACCGTATTTTGGTATTGTTTGGAGGTTTATTTTTGTTTCCCCTAAAATATGAGTGGATCTAATAGTGCTGTGGTGGTGGGGCTGTTTTCTTTTCCTTTTGTGTCTTTTTAGAATTGAATATAGTGTCATGTAAATTATATACTGCACATTAAAATGCACATTTCTCCCACCCTTGCTGTTACTTTCACCCCATCAGAAATGGATGTTTTCTATGCACCCAAGCCCAGTTCTTTGCATGTGTAAATATGTACATTATAACACTATCAAATCTAAAAAAAAGTCATTTAAATCAGATTTCCTAAAACACGTTTCTAATATGTTTTGCATCTTATTTATTTTCAACATGTAGTGAGGTTTTAAATGAGGAAGACACAAAGTTGAGACAAAGTTGACACACAAAACAGCTGCAGAGAGAAAAAACACAAAGCAACAACAGTCACTAATAGTAATGTTTATAATATTGCAGCAGTTTTCACACTGTGTTCATTCATCATTGGAGACATTCAGTCTATGATAAAAAAAATCAATATATCATGTAATAATCAGCTGTACAGTCTATGTGTCTGTGGAAGGATCCGTTATTACTGTGACCTTATAAACATTCTCAGATCGTGTGAAATCCCTCAGTCCTCCTCTCGCGGTGAGCCTAAACATCCAGCACGTGGTTGAGGTAGGAGATGTAGCAAATAGCGAGTCGCAGGATTTCAATCTTGGACAGTTTTTTGTCTGGTGGAAGTGTTGGGAGAAGTTTCCTCAGTTCTGCAAAAGCTACGTTGAAGGCCACTACACGGATTCGCTCTCTGGTAGCATGAGCAGATCGATATTTTGCAGTTGCGCGCCTCTTGCGCCTCCTCTCCTCCCTGGAGCGCGCCTTGTTATTATTACACTCTGCATTCACAGGACCGACCGGTGTGGACGCACACTGCGCTGTGAAAGAGTCCAAAATGGTCTCCGAGTGCATATGTCCCCAGGGGAGGTCTTGCTGGTCAGGACTAAGCATCATGTTCAGATTCTCACACAATAAAAATGCTGCAGAAAAAAATCAAAGCAAAATTTTATGACCAAAAAAATGAATGACAGTTGCTGCTTATTTAATATACTTTTTCTTATTTAACTAAATAAAAAGCTGGACACAGAATGTGAGACGCTGTGCTGCCTCTTAGTGGCAGATCTATGAAGTTGCTGCAGCTGAGACGCTGTCCGAGGTGCTGAACACACACAGCAAGTAAACAAAACAAACAAATAGAAAAGCAACACGTGACAGGAATTAGGGATTAGACACCCATATTCTGCTTTAAGATATATAATCTACACATTTATACCGTTATTGTATAATCAGAGGTAGTTGAGAGTGAGAAAGCAGCACACTTTATATTTTTCTTATTTTTAATTTCATCACATTTAATGTTGAAAGCGATGTAGAATTTAAATCTTAACAAAAGCCCACGACTGCAATGTAACTTACCTCGCACACAAAGAGCAGATTTATTTGATCAAAGCTGCGATGATAAAAAAAAAAAAAGTTCTCTCTCCATCATCTTTCATGCTGTCTTCCTCTTAATGTTGCTGAGTCGAGTTAAAAAGCTGAAAATAGGATGCAGGATGAGGTGCGACTTTGTATCCGTGCAGTCATACTGATTTTGTTGTTCCTTCATACAGCCCAGCTCGTCTCTCTTCCTTCTTACCGTTCTGCGTAAAACGAGACATCTCTCTATAAAACTAACTGTGACGACAGATCTCTTCCTCCTTTCACTTTAACAGCAGCAGGTGCACCGTGAGCGTCTATTGGTGCAGACATTTCACTCTGACAGGTTACAACCCGGTGAACTCATTTGGTGTCAGTCGAAGTTAAACTGGTTACAGTTTTTGACGTGAAGTTTCTGGCATTTACGTCGCAATCCTGTGTTTACATTTCAACAAAATCAACACTTTTTTTTTTTTTTTTACTCACAAACACCTGCTGCCATCTCTATGTAAACATGTTTTATTGCAGCTTTTGGATTATGTGATTTGTGTCTTTGTAAGCGCTTGTGGTTTGAATTTCACAGCTGTAACAGTGGAGAGTTATGTGAGGGAATTCAGAGGTTGACTTTATTTAAATCATTATAAAACCCAAACTCTATTTCCATGGATGGAAACATTGTTGTGGATTATTAGTTTATGGTCAATTTGAGGCTTTGGTATTTGATTGCACTAATCTGTTATTGGGGAAAATGTCAGTGCTAATCATTACTAACATCATCACTGTGAGTAAATCACCGAAGGGCCTGCACCTCTCTGCTGGTGGTGGAAAATGTTTCCTCGGGCGCTGTCAGAAATGGCACAGTGAAGGCTCAGTTTGGATTGAGAGGGCTGTGGCATATGGCTAACATCATTATCCTTCTCTCTGAGCTGCAATAAGACCAATTCCGGTTTGTCGATTGGGAAATGACTGGGATCCATCACAGGAAGAAAGAACAGACATGTGATGTGGCTGGCATCTCATAATAATTGTTGATACTTCTAAGTGCGCCCTTGATGAATTACTGACTCTGTATCTTTGTACCTCTTTGTATTAGATTTGTTCACTGCTGTGCAGATGTTGTCATTGATTGAATGATGAATAAGACAACACATCAAGCTACTTAAACCATTTAAAAAAAACACACACAATGTAGAAGCATTAGTGGAGAAACAAATTGCATTATATTTATTGTCTGTGACTGTAACCACGTGTGTTAACACAATGCATATAGGGAGCAGCACATCAATCTGGAAAAGTAGATGGGGAACCAATGGACAAGGTGATAGTGGGCTGAATGGGGCTGCTGCTACAGACCAAGTCAGACAACCAGTTTTTGTTAACTGTTATGTGCGCCTCCACCAGGTTTCCAATTAATGCTGCAGCCGTCTCCAAGGCTTTGATAAAGTTTTTGCTCTACCAAAAGAAATTCAGACTAATCAAGGTACCAACTCCAAATCCTAAATGTTTGCTCAGGTGTTAAAAACACATGTGACCTCCAGCCCATAAAGCCAAGGGGCTCTAGAACGGCTTCATCAGACCATGAAGTCATCAAGGTCTGATCAGCACTGCAATACTGGGAGTCTCCTCAGTGATTTTCCATATTTGTTCAGGGACGTCCCTTTTGTCATAGCTCATGAGATGATGCTCACTGACCCCAGGCCAATCAAGCAGCCTGTCTATTGAGCTAGCCCAGAAAAACGATAGATCATGATCATGTTGTGGTGTGGTTTTTATTCACTTCCTTAAACACCAGTAGGTGGTGCTCTGGTACCAGTGTGGAGTAATTAGAGGTAGAAGAGCTACCTGGTTACCACAGCTAATAAAGGAGCGCCAACCTGACCAAGAAGCTGAAGTCTCCTCTCTCTTTTGTTTCACAGTGAAGCTTTGTTTCTGTTGAAGTGGATGCACAGTGCTCTGTAGCCTGTGTGCTGCTTGCTACTGGACCAGGTTTCCCCTAGCTAAGGTAACACTGAATGTTTTCCTTCAGCGTTGTTGCAACAAGGTTACATCAGCATGCTTTTACACAGGAGGGGTAATGTGGTGGCCTCAGGTTGAGAGACATGAGTTACTGTTGTTACACAAGCAGGAAATGTAATTCTATAACTGTTTGACAAAATGATAGTGATCGCTGTCCTGTTTACCCGACCTGATAGTATTATTGGAGCCACTGGATCTGATGTTTTCTCCATTCTGAAACAATTCCAACATGATGACGCCTATAAAAGAAGGGAAGGTTTCAAGTTTGTACATGTAGATGGAATTACTGAGAAATAAATATGCTCTCTTAAATTGACTCATTTGTTTGGAATGGTGTCTTTTGACAGGAAGCTCCGAGCTGTGACAGCAGCCTACAGCTTCGTGTAGGCCTAATGAACAGATAATGTCACATCTGTTGAAAAGCAGATTCTAGAGAAGCTCAGACACCTGCCCACAACTAATGACACTTTTAATTAAGTTCAAATTTAGTAACAATATTCAAAGCAGGAAGTTCTGACTACAACTTAGAATTCCCCTGTGACCACAGAGTGTTACAGGAAGACTTTGCTGCTCTGTTCCTCCTTTTCTGACAGGTTCTTCTGGGTTTAACTCTCCATCTGGAAGCCATCTGTTTAAAGGACAGAGTCCTAAGGCTCACGTTTTCATCTCCTCCTTCTCATCTGTTCAAACACACGCACATGTGCACCTCTGCCCGAGTCTCGACACTCATCCATTCCTACAGTGGCTCATGGCTTTGCTGTTTATTATTGTAATAATTACATTCTGGGTGAATCATCATGTAGTATGTGCATGTGCACTGAATCACAGAACTGAAGTTTGATATTCAATGTCAATACTTGTCCAAAACCAGGACGTTTGTACGCCATGCAGATTGGCTGTGTTAATAGGCTAACAGTACAGGAAGTGATACAGGAAGTGGTACAGGAAACAGTTCAGTGGAACCCAGAGGCGCATAATGTGCCTCAGCCAGTGTAAAGAGCAGCCAGAAGACTACCAGTATTCAGGTTAATGTAGACTTTGGACTCACCGATCCTGGATTAATATGAAGATTTGAGTCTTTAACTTAGGCAATTCAGCTGTGTGTGTGTCTGTGTGCCTGCAGCATGACATTAACCAGAAGCAGGGGGAAGCAGAGACATGAAGAGAGTGATCCTGACGACCTCAGCTGTCCAGCAAGTGAGTCTAAGACTTCACACTAGAGGGTATGGGAGGTGTGGGGGTATATGATTAACATGAGTGATTCAAAAGTAAATGAACTGTGTGTGTTTGTGTGTACCCAGAATACTGGATTGTTCATTGTGGAGACAAAGAGGGCCTCCTGGATAAAATGAAATTAGGTGGGAACATGTAATCCTCTATAAAAAAAAAAAAAATAGAACTGTTACACACTTACAGATTTCTCTTTCTCCTCACATCATGTTAAGACTCGCGTAAGAGGTGCATCATGTGTTTGTGCAGCGAATGTAACGAATGCAGGTTCACCCCACTAGAGTTTGAGCACCATGGTGGGAAAGGCTCATTTAAAAAGTGGAAAGCGAGTATTTACCATGAAAAAAAACCTCTGCAGTTTTGGTTTGAGGTAAGTTTTGAATATAGTTTTGAATAAGTTTTGTTTTCTATTTGATTTAATGAAATCGAATGAAATCAAAAACTAACCTGCAGCTGTAATGTTCACAGAAAGGCATCCTGAGTACCGTCCGGGTACAACTGCATAGAAGGAACAGAGCTGCAGAGCCAACAAAGCTGCTGCAGGAGGAGCTCTCTGAAGGTTTTCTTTCATTTTTGTTAACATCACAGCGATCTGAGTGTCACATTCACCGGACTGTCCTCCCTGTCAGGGCCACAGGCTGCAGAGGAAGAAGAGAGTGGAAACGATGAGCCCGCCGACAGTGATGAGCCAGCTGTGGAGGAAGAAGAAGGACAGATGGAGGATGTGATTGTCACTGAAGGTGATTTTAAACAGGAGTCCTGATCTGAAAGAGACGTTTGGTGTGTACATCTTTCTTCTGCTTTCAGAGACAAACTCACTAATTTCAACTTTAGTTTTAGTGGAGTCTTTGGAAAAGAGCGACCGCAACAGTCCAGCCATGGAGGACACCACAACAGCTCATCCCTTGTTGATGTCGCCCATTGCTGGAGGTGAGGAGGAGGGGGAGGAAGAGTTCATACAAAGCTGAAAGTAAAACTCATCAGCCTGTGCTCTTCTCCAGAACCAGAGGAGAAGCAGGCAGAGAGAGAGGACAAAGAACAGGAGGAGAGGAAGAGTGAAGATGAAAGCAGTGATGAGACGTGTGCAGCAGGAGGCCGCACAGTGACCTCCACACAGACGCTGCAGTCAGATCTACCAAATGTAAAACAAGAGGTGATAGAACTGATAAGTGAGTCAGACTTCCTTAATCTTAACCCTAACCCTCCACAAAGTCCCAGAAACAAGCATGGAAAGAAAAACTCATTGATTACATTGTTTATTATATGTTATACTTTTAGGACACATGTATTTATACGAGCCATTACAGTATTAAACATAATATAAAAAACAATAGTAGGAGGCTTATCTACTCCTGGGAAAGTGAAGTGGCCATCGAGTGAGAAAAGCCTTCTAATTCACAGAGGAAAAAGAAGCCATGGCGTTGGTGAAGCTGCTGACGCAAAGTGCTGTCCGTCCACGCACAGAGGTGTCTGTCACAGTGAGTCATATGATGTATAGCGGTGAGTTTATTCTCTCTTAGTCTGATCTTTCACATCAATTTCAGGAGACCACCAATGAAGAAAAAGCTATGTTGCTGCGCTCTGTGAAGGATGTGGAGGTGAATTCCTTTATTTCTTCAAAAATGTAAAAAAAAAAAAAAATGCTCCACAGCAATCACAGTGTAAGTTATTTAGATAAGTCCTTTGTTCATTGTTTAAGTCTCATCATGCAGAGAGATCAATGATACTAATATGGCTTCAGAGGGAGGTCTGTTCTCTTCTGTTTCTTCAGTGTCCTCCTTTATCCCCTCCTGCAGACTGGAGCAGACACTGCAGAAGCCCTTCACAGGCAGAACCTGCAGTTGGACAACACAATAAAAAAACTTCAGATTGAAAAGCTGAAATTAGAAATAGAACTACTGAAGAAGGTACTGCTATAAATCTGACTTGTGTATTTTGGTTACACATGATCAGTATTATGCACTTGTAATCTTTTTTTTTCTTTTCACAGCAGACGCAGAGCAACTAGACCAGCACTTAAATAATATAAACAGCTGTTTGATTCAGAGATGAACTGTGTTTTTATGACAAATACACTTGAAAAAAAATAATCCTGAAAACAATATTTATTTATAAATCTGTGTACAGTTTAATACGTCATATGATAAACTAAAACTCACATTCATCAAAATATTTGTCTTAGCCAGGGTTAGTCAGAGTGCACGTGCATACATTAAAACATGCCTCAATACTATTTCTCCTGTCTGAGTTCTCACTGCTTACAGCCATGACTGTGCTGCTTCCACAGAGTCGCTGGACTTTAGACATACAATACACACTTGGTATAACATCATGTGACAGGAAGTGCTGCAGTTAAGTCCTCACCTGTGGTCAAAGTCCTTGTCTTTGGCGAGTATTGACACATTTGATGAATTCCTCTCCTACTCCTTCTCCTACTCTGTACACACACACACACACACACACACACACACACACACACACACACACACACACACACACACACACACACACACACACACACACACACACACACAC
>JAVQJX010110883.1:0-21237 GCA_036025115.1 Ambassis agassizii | reverse complement strand
TGTTGTACATGAGATTAATTCAAATTTATGAATGTCCTTTCTTAGTTCTGACGGCATCGTTTGTGGCATTGTGAAGAATAAGCTGCAATAAATGTCTGTTAAAACGAAGGAACGATTTGAAGCTTTCATTCAACTCAAGAGGAGCAACATCGTGTAATAAGAGTAACATTATACTCTACTTAATTAATAAATTAACATAAAGTACTTAATAAGAGTAATTAATCCTTACAAATCATTTCAAACTTTCTGTCACTTATTTTGTTTATATTCAGCAAATCACAGGTTCACTGTTTAATCGCTTCCATATATGGTATGTCATGTTACCAATGATAATTAAATGTAAAACTGAAGTGAATATTAGTCTGACTTCTCATCTGTTTAACTTCATCAAACTCATGTTCTCTCTTTACGTAGCTGTGCTTTGAGTATTCTGAGGGCAGAAATTACACATTGTGAAAGGCAGTAAGCTGTGCTAATGCTAATGCTAATACTACTGTGGAATAACAACGCAGGAAATTCTGGTGCAAATTATGTCCCTTATTTGTTTCCTTCAACATGACAACGAGTCAGAAAGGGCTCAGCATTAGCATCCAGGCTACCAAATAACAGGTGAATGAACATGTAACATTGTTGTCCCACGAGGCTAACACAGTATCATAAATAATCTAATATTATATATTAATATTACAACAGTAGCAGCTCCTGCTGTCCATAAAAATATGTCAGTTTAAACGTAAACAACACTGGGGATGCTAGCAAAACAAGCTAGCGCGCTACAGCTACAGTCTGTACTTATAAAGTATATAGAAAATATAAAATGAGTAAAAATTAAGGATCACAGGTTTTAACAGGTTGTATTAAAGTATGAGAATTGTACCTAATATTATACTTAACTCACGTGGAACATGACAGACGGACATAAAGGGCTTAGCATTAGCATTAGCATCCAGAATCCAGACGATCATCTCACTGGCGCCCCTTAGCCAAACACTGCCCCCTAGTGGCGGAAAACAGTATAGTATGGGCCTAATGCTCATGTAATAAATGAATAATACATAATAATTATAATAAAATTATAGTACATTTATAACACATTAAGTCAAATGTGTAGATTTAATGGTTTTGTTGAGGGAAACGAATGAATCCTATTTAACAGCTGTTTGTCTCCACAGTCATTCACATGAGTTTTACTTGTAGTTCCCGGATGCTGGCTCCGTCCTCACCACAAAAAAAAAACTAATAAAACCACTATAAAACCAATAAATCCTTAAGTCCTTAAAAAACCTGATCAACCACGTGACGTCACGTGTCCTCCGTCACTCTCCGTTCAGTTTATGAAGAAACGAAAGTAAAGCGCGCAGCCTCCGCCCGCTCCGGGTGTGTGTGTGTGTGTGTGTGTGTGTGGAGGACGCAGCAGCATGGAGGAATGTCCGCCGGTGGCCGTTCGGGGCGACTGGACTCCGGTTCAGTCCAAAACCCTGAAGAACAAACTGCAGCTTTACTTCCAGAGCAGGAAGAAGTCTGGTGGAGGAGACTGCCGGGTGGAGGTGGAGGACGGAGGCAGAGCCGCGGTCTACTTCCTGTCAGAGGAAGGTGAGAAAACATGAACAAAAATACGAAACAGCTTCGAGTTTGTGCGCATAAAGAGTTTAAACTGTTACCGTAACGTGTGACAGGAAGCGCAGCAGGAAAACCCGGAAGTAACCTTTAATCATGTTTTACAGCTGGTTATTCCACACTCAGCCGAGCTCCCAGCATGCACCTCTTCACCTGTGCGTGTCCTCCTCTGTCCTGCTGTCTGACAGCTGCAGGCAGTGTGTGTGTGTGTCTGTTGTGTTGACCTGTGTTCTGTGTGTCTGCAGTGAGGCAGCGCGTGCTGGACAGGAAGCAGCATGAAGTCCTGCTGGACGGACAGAGCGTCCCCTTACAGCTGGTTCCTGCAGCAGTGAGTGGACAGAAAAACATCGGTGACCTCAGAGTGACGCTGCAGCATCCTGAACGCGTCACATGGGTTCATTTACATATCTGTGTGTGTGTGTGTGTGTGTGTGTGTGTGTGTGTGTGTGTGTGTGTGTGTGTGTGTGTACAGTGACAACAGCAGCAGCTCCGACTGTAACTTCTTCTTCTGTGGTTGTTTGTGTTGCTGGACAGTGATTGGGTGTGGCTCCTCTGTACTGCTGGTCACATGATCACCTGATAGATCATCAACAAGACTTCACTTCCATAAAACTGCATTTCTTCACTCTGTGTGTGTGTGTCCTTACACTGTGTGTGTGTGTGTGTGTGTGTGTGTGTCCTTACACAGTGTGTGTGTGTGTGTCCACTCTGTTTCGTGTTGTTTCAGGTTGTCGTCACTCAGCTCAGTTTCTGTTTGACTCTGTTTGTTTGTTCTCTTCCTCAGAGCTCCTCCAGCACGGACGCCTCAGGTGAGACACAGGCCATCACTCTGTGTGTGTGTGTGTGTGTGTGTGTGTGTGTGTGTGTGTGTCTGTCTGTGTGTGTGTTGTCTTCCTGTGAGCACGCTCTATCTGATCTGGACTCTGATTGTCTCCTCACACTCAGCAGCTGATTCAAAGACTCAGAAGACTCGTGCAGAGAGAGACGGTAAAAACCAGCGGCCTGTCCTCCGTGGACACTCCACATGTGGTTATAATGTCATTCATAGTTCAGCATGGAGACAGTCACAGTGTCTTTAAGTCTCAGCACGTCTTTGTCTCTGTCTCAGACTCGGCTCAGAGCACTGCGGTTCTTTTGGAGAACGTCCCAGACGACATGTCCAGAGACCTGCTGTCCATGCTGGTGGAGAGCGTCTCCGGGCTGGACGAGGCCGGATACCGCCTGGAGGTGATCTGTGAAGCCAACCGAGCTGTGGTCACTTTCAGCAGCCCTGCAGGTAGGACAGAGACAAACACCGGGTCCTGATCCAGGTTTATAACTGAGGACAGATGAGGACAGAATGTGTCAGCTGTGTGTCCTGTTCTGGATCCTGTCTTACAGATGTACAGAGGTTCATCGCTGCCAGTCAGACCAGCACAAAGATGCAGAAACACAGACTGACGGCTCGGCCGCTGGAGGTGGTGCGGAGCGTCCGGGTGGAGAGTCTTCCTCCAGCTGTGGTCAGAGGTGCAGAGCTTGAGACCCTGGTCCTCTTTGTCCGTCCAGTCCAGGAGTCCTCACCGCTGCTCTGCTTCCTTTCAGACATGCTGGAGCTGTACTTTGAGAAGAGGTGGGTGCTGCCAGAGAACATCACCATGATCCCAGAGGAGGAGGCTGCTGTCGTGTCCTTCACTGACCCCAAAGGTTTGTTAGGTCAACAGAGCATCAGTTTGTCTTTCTATTGAGACAAAGAGACAAAAACAAATGAACTTCATGTAACAGGTGTCCACATACTTTTGGCCCGTTTGAATTCATATCAGCCTGAGTGGACCCAGCTGACCCGTGTCTTCTCTGTCTCTGCAGTCGTACAAAGCATTTGTTTAAAAGAAGACCATGTGATGCGCTCCATCCCCATCAAGGTGTATCCGTACAGCGAGTCCCTGGGAACCGCTTTGTACGGCGAGGAACGTCCAACATGGAGGATGCCTGAAGCCTTCACAGAGAGCGTCCATCATGCAGTCTGGAAATTCCTGCTGATGAAGAATCTGTCAGCAAACATCAACGACCACATGCGTCCGTACTTCTGCCTCGTGGACTTGGAGGAGCCGGAGGTGAAACTCAGGCCTCTGCCCGGCTTTCTGAGGCAGAGGGGTCTGACGGCAGCACACGTCAAGGACTGGCCGCTCACCGCCCGAGACGCCTTCCGCCAGCTGCTGTCTCAGTACTCAGCTTTTGAGTGTCCAGTGAACCCTCCGGCATGGAAGGCTGCAGAGAAAGACGTCCGTTCGGTTGTGAGGGAAGATGCGGTCATGGTCTTGGACGCCTCCAGGGGCATGCTGACCGTCGCCGGGCGAGCTGATGACATGAAGCTGATCAGGCCTCCGGTGGAAAACCTGGTTCTAAAAGCAGTGGCTGACATTGAGCGGCAGACACATGGCATCTCTGAGGTGATGAGCATGTCGCCCGCATGGTTCTACATCCTGAAGCAGGACGGGCTCCTGAAGGCTGCTCTGGACATTTCCCCTGAGATGAACCTGTCCTACGATGAAGGTCCCCAGGAGCTGACCCTCACAGGACTCCCTGCAGAGGTTTACAAGGCCAAGGCGTGGATCCTGGAGCGGAATGTCAATATGAGTAAAAAAATGATGAATGTTCCACCAGGCCTTCTACACTTCCTCAAGACGATGGACCCCATGGACATGTCCGAGGACCTGTTCACGTCTCAAGGCATCAGTGCCATCTACATCATTGAGAGGAAAGGGGTGTTACTGCTGGGGAGTTCGAACAGAGTCCTCGCAGACGCAGAGACCAAGATGAAGGAGGTGCTGTCCTTCCAGGTCCTGGATGTGGAAGACCAGGAAGTCGTGAAACTTCACAGTTGGGTGGACCTGAAGCAGCAGCTGCTGGACTCCTTCAACTGCTCCAAGAAGACCACAATCACCATTCAGGAGGATCCAGAGAGACGGGACAAAATAACGGTGGCCGGCTTCCTGAATCCGGTCAGAGAGGTCAGCCGCAGTCTGAGGGATTTCATCATGAACTACTCACGAGTTCAAGAAACCCTTCGAGTGGAGTCCTGTGCTGTGGTTCAGTTCATCGACAAGAAGAAGACACAAGACTGCTCCAAAATTTCCAAAGATCATGAAGTGTCCGTCCATTTTGAGACGGAGAGGCCGAGAATCTTCATCGCAGGGGCTCGTCTTCACGTCCAGAGAGCCAAATCCTGCCTCCAGGACCTGGCCAGCGCCCTCTACACTGACACCTTGACTGTTGATAAGCCTGGAGCTAAGAAGTACTTTGAGGCTGATGGGAGCCTCCTGCTGTCCACGATCCTGACAGACTTCTGCTGCGTGGTGGTGCTGCGCCCTGAGATGCAGGAGGAAGAGGAGGAGGAGAACTACGAGGAAGAACGAAGCCTCTGCTACTGCAAAGTGAAGACCAGCAGTGGAGTGCTGGTCTCAGTCAACAAAGCAGACATCTGCAGCCTCCGTGTGGACGCTGTGGTCAATGCAGCCAACGAGGACTTGAAGCACATCGGAGGCGTCGCGTTGGCGCTGCTCCACGCCGCCGGACCACAGCTGCAGACAGCCAGCAACGACTACGTGGACAGAAACGGACGCCTGAGCCCTGGAGAGGCCACCGTAACCGACGCTTTTAACCTGCCGTGCAAATACGTCATTCACGCTGTCGGCCCGCGCTTCTCACAGTTTGACAAGATGACGTCAGTGACGCGCCTCAAGATGGCGGTCACAGAAAGTCTGAGACAGGCCGGTTCTGTCCGCTGCTCCACCGTGGCCCTGCCGGCCATCAGCTCCGGAGTGTTCGGCTTTCCTGTTGACCTCTGTGCAGACGCCATCGCTCAGGCCGTCCGCGAGTACTGTGACAGTCCTCAGGGCCCGGGGTCCCTGACAGAGATACACCTGGTGGACAACAACGATAACACCAGCAGAGTCCTGGCTGCAGCCGTCAACACACAGTTCTTTGACCTCGGTCCTACCATGACGGTGCCTCAGCAGGGCGGCAGGAAGGGCTCCGCAGGGTAAGTTAGTGGGCACGTCTCTACCACTGAGCTTCTATCAAATCAACCTTTTTTGTTTCCAGCAGTTTTCAGAGAGGTCGAGGCAGAGGTCGAGGTCAGGGCCGGCTGCCCAGGGGAAGAGGAGGAGGAAGAGGAGGAGGAAGAGGAGGAGGAAGAGGAGGAGCTGGAGCTCATGAACATCAGCAGGGTAACAAGGGAGGTCAGAGCCCCAGGAGAGACACCAGAAACAAAGGGTGAGACTCTTCATCCTCTTCTTTGGTTTTGGTCATTAGGATGTTGTCATGACGACCATCCTGTGTTCTGATTGGCTGCAGGTTAAGGATGGAGCAGACCACAGCCGAGGGGCTGAAGATGGTCCTCTGTCAGGGAAACATTCAGGAGCAGACTGTGAGTGTTTCAATCCTGATTTATGTTTGTTAACACAACACCATGAGCTGATCCAGACCTCTGACCCGCAGACGGACGTCATCGTGAACACCATGGCAAAGAACCTGAACCTGAACCAGGGCGCCGTGTCCAAGGCGCTGCTGGAGGCGGCGGGATCGGGCCTGCAGCAGGCTGTCCGCTCTGCAGCCGGAGCGTCCTCTCTGCAGCAGGGAGACGTCGTCATCACGGACGGCTGCAGACTGGCCTGTCAGAAAGTCTTTCATGCTGTCTGCCCTTTTTGGGACAACGGAGACGGCCAGGCCGAGCAGGTGAGAGGACGAGAGCCAGGAAACGGTCCATAAAGTCTGCCTGATCATTCAGATGGATGATTTGTGTGTCCTCCATCTGTCTCCATCTGTCTTCAGGAGTTGATGGCCATCATCAGATACTGCCTGGAGGAGGCGGAGAAGCTGCAGATGGCGTCTCTGTCCTTCCCCGCCATCGGAACAGGAAACCTGAGCTTCCCCCGAGACGTGGTGTCCAGAGCGCTGCTGACGGAGGTCCGCTCGTTCAGCCGCACATCGCCGCGCTGTCTGAGGGAGGTGGTCATCGTCGTCCACGCCAGCGACAGGAGCACCGTGGATGTGAGTTCCGGACGACCTGACAAAATGTCTTCATGTCAACATTAAAACCATCTGCACGCGTCTTGTTCAGAAACACGTCTTATTTATTATCACGTTGTCTGTCAGTGTTTCAGCAGAGAGTTCAAAGGTCAGACTGTTCCGAGGAGCCTCCAGCATAAGGCAGCAGGTCGGCCGTCACTCAGCCAATCACAGCGCTCCGTGTGTAAGACGCCTTTTATGATGTTTGAAACGTTTCAGAGGACGACGATCAAACAGAAGATAAACTGTGTCTGTGTGTCTCAGCCTCCTTCGGTCCCGTGTTGTCCCCCTCTCTCGGCGTCTACCAGATGCAGATGGGTCAGCTGACCCTCCAGGTGTCGTCAGGTGACATCACCAAGGAGACCAGTGATGTCATTGTCAATTCGTCCAATCAAAACTTCACCTTGAAATCAGGTGACTCCTCCTCGTGACGTCGCTCAGTCACTTGTGTCGTTTGTTGACCGTGCAGCTTGTGTTTTGTTTCTCAGGCGTGTCGAAGGCGATCTTAGACGGTGCCGGTCTGATGGTTGAACTGGAGTGCGAACAGATTGGTGTGTATCTGCAGCTCACCCTCACACACACACACAGACACTGAGCTGCTTGTTGTTGTCAGATGTCAGGCTGAGCTGAGCTGAGCTGGGCTGTGTCTCTGCAGTGAAGGCTCCTGGGTATCAGCCGTGCATGATGATCATAACGTCGGGCGGTCAGCTGCCCTGCAGGAACATCGTCCACGCCGTGGGCCAGAACGACCCTGCAAAGATCAAAGAGCTGGTTTACAGCGTGCTCAAAGTCTGTGAGGACAACAAGGCCGCCTCCGTGTCGTTCCCGGCTCTGGGGACAGGTGTGTGCTGTTTTTCTTTTATCACTGTTGGTTATAATTGAATCATCAGCACCTTTGTTCTGTCCGTCACCTCCATCTTGTGGCTGTAGTGAATATTGCAGCCTGTCAGGCTTCATCGCCTCACTGTGTCTTCACATGTCATCATCATCATCATCATCATCACTGCCGGTCACTTCCTGCCTCTTAGGTCAGGGAGGGGCCAGCCCGTCCGCTGTGGCAGACGCCATGGTGGAGGCGGTGGTGGAGTTTGTGAGGAAGAAGCAGCCGGCGTTCATCCGCAGCGTGAAGATCCTGATCTTTCAGACCGCCATGATGGCAGAGTTCCACAGGAGCATGACGAGGAGGCAGGGCGAGGAGGTGGAGGAGAAGAGCGTCTTCGCCAAGTTCAAAGGTAAAGCAAAGTGTTAGAGCGCCCCCTGGTGTCAGCGCCCTCAGCTCTTTGCTTTCCTCTGAGGATGTTTCATTTCAGTGACTTGCTGGGATCTATTTTCAGCAGTGGATTGATCCCCGTTTGGAGCTGTGGTGCGGCTCACTCTGTCCTCTGTGTCGTTTCAGACTCTGTCACTTCCTTTTTCTCGGGCCTGATGGAGGATGAGCCCGGCGCTGATGACCTAGTTCTGGAGAGGGAGGACTTTGAGCCCACTGTGTTTGAACTGTGTGCCGACAACAACAAGGTACAAAACCCTGATCCAGCCCGGCACCTGTAGCACTCAGGGTCTGGTCTTATCGTGGACGCTCAGGCTGTTCTGGTTTTATGGGGTCTTGGTTCAGTGATGCTGAGACTGTGTTTGATGTAGGCTGTGAGTCTGGCCAAGCAGAGGATCCAGGAGCTGATTGTGCGCGAGCAGGCGGAGAGAACCATTCCCGACCCGTACATCAGGCAGCTGTCACAGGCCGACATCGAGGAGCTCAACGCCCTGCAGAGGAAGCTGACGGTCAGCATCCGCCTGGACAGAGGACAGGAGGGCCAGGAGCCCAAGATCCACATGGAGGGTCTGACCAGGGACGTCCTCACCGCCGAGGCTGCCGTCAGGTCAGCGTGCAGAGCGAGAGCAGATGAAACACACACACAGACATGTACTGATGACAGCATTCCTCCACCAGGGACATCATCCGGAGGGTGGAGCGGCTGGAGAACCTGAAGAGCAAGGCCCTGCTCCTGGTGGGACTGGTGGAGTGGCAGTGTGAGCAGCGCGGCGGCGTCATGGCGCCCCTCGACATGTACGACAACCTCCGCCTGGAGGAGGCTCTGGAGAAAAAACAACAAGTGAAGATCAGCATCAACAACGAAGCGTTCATCGCCGACCCCGCCACCAGGAAAGCTCGCTCCGCGGACAGCCGCAAGGTGGTGCTGCTGACGAGGAGGGAGGTGAAGGGTGAGCGTCACAGAGAAGCTGCTTCTGCTCTCACACACATGAACACACACATAAACAGCCTGCGTCCTCCTGTCAGCAGATGATGGCGCTCTGCCGCCGCACTGGGCCGACATGAAAGGAGCCATGGTGAAGCTGTTTCCTGTGGCCGCGCAATCACAGGAGTACAACAAAGTGGAGCAAGAGCTCACAAAGACCGGGCTGACTGTCAACATCATCAGCGTGCGTCCTCCCTCACACACACACACACACACACACACACACACACTGCCGGTAGGTAACGCGTTGTGTTGTGTGTCTGCAGATAGAACGGGTTCAAAACACAACGCTGTGGAAGAGCTACCAGCTGCTGAAGCAACAACTGGAGGTGAAGAACAAACACACGAACAACGAGAAGCTGCTGTTTCACGGCACCGAGGCCAAGTCCATCGACCTGATCAACAACAAGGGCTTCAACCGCAGCTACGCCGGAGCGCACGGTGACCGAGGCCTCACACTCAGTCTGCACAGACCTTCACCGGCTGTCGACGTCCTTTCTCACTGACGTTTGTTGTCTCTTTGTGCAGGCGCCATGTACGGTAACGGCTCCTACTTTGCTGTGGACCCCTGCTACTCTGCACAGGGCTACGCCAAAGTGGACAACAAGGGGCGTAAGCGCATGTACCAGGCCCGAGTTCTGGTGGGAGACTACACCGCCGGAAGCAGAGGCATGATCACTCCTCCCTCTAGATCTGGGAACACTGCCGACCTGTACGACAGCGTCACCGATAACACTACTAATCCCACCATGTTTGTTGTCTTCAATGACATCCAGGCGTACCCAGAGTACCTGATCACATTCAGCTGAGCGGCTGCATTAAATCCACTCCACAAAAACATTCGAATCACTTCTTCTTCTTCTTCTTCTTCTCTGTATATTCAGCCTGTAATTAAACTTCTTTTAAATACATAAAGAATAAAAGCTTCCAAAACGAAATATGAAATGTGGATTCATCATTTGGGCTGGTAGCTGGAGAGGTGCCGGTTCACCTCCTGAGAGACTGCAGAGGTGCCCTTGAGCAAGGCACCGAACCCCCCACCTGCTCGGGGCACTGGCTGCTTGCACTGGCTCCTCTATGCATGTACATTGGTGTGGTATGTGATGTGTATGCATGACAAGGTGTAGGAGTGACTTGAATTTCCCTCTAGGGATCAACTAAGTATATAAAATTAAAAAAAAAAAATTATTTATTCATGAATTATTTTACTTTCTCAGGTTGATGAAATATATATATCTTGTCAGACTTTATGAAAGATTAAAGTGGAACAATATTAATGAAAAAATGAAACTATTATTTTTATATACTCAGTTGATCCCTTAGAGGGTAATTTAAGGCACTCCTATACATTTTTTGTCATGCATAAACATAAATACTGAAGAATTGTGGATTTTTTTTAATGTAAAATAAAGTTAAAACTGTATATAAATATTTATTTAATTTCTATCCTTTACACAACCATCAGGTTTTTTTGTTATAGTTCACAGTCTGACCACATGATGTCGCTGGTGCGCAGTGGGCTATGCGCAGCTGAAATTCCCGGATGTTGTTGTAGCTAGCTCTTTTAGCACATCGGCTAGCCGCTGCGACGCCGCTGCCTTCCGCCGCTCCGGTCTGCCGCATCGGGGACTTTCGACCTTTTCGACTCCCCCCGTTCAACATAAACTGTTTTTTAACGTCGGTAACTTAACATCGTTTAATTATCATGATAGAAGTTGACTGAACGACTCGTTTATTTTAGATCTTATCGCTGATTTTTCCATCCGGTTTGGCGGGACTAGATCGGGTTTAACGAGCTAACAGCTAACGCAGCTAGCTTTGTTTTTTTCAGGTAGCTAACGCAGCTAGCTTAGCTGTCATGGAGGAAAAATCTTTCACTAAAGAATTAGACCAATGGATCGAACAGCTAAATGAGTGTAAACAGCTAACGGAAAACCAAGTGAGGACTCTGTGTGAGAAGGTAAGTGCTAACACCCCCCTTTTGCCCTCTTTTAACCCGCTCGGCCTCCGTTTCAATGCGGCCTGAAAGCGGCTCCGGCTAAATGCTGGAATGAAGCAACGACAAAGCTGTTTTTTTTATTTTTTAAATTTGCTCCACTCATCCCGGGTTTGTCGATGTTTTTACGACACTGTAACAATGAACTAAAATCCCAGAGCATATATTTTAGTGTGCTTATTAAATCAGTGAGTTTTTTTAACGGATGTTTGTTTGACACACAGGCCGAAAAATTCGCATTAATTACACCGCAGTCAGCAAATAGACGGAGCCCATTTTTATACTCTTTGATTGGCTGCGTTTTGCGCACAGATCAGGATGTAAAGGTTTAACTTTGCCTCGTGATGTTTGTAATGTGTGTTTTGTTAATGTGTGTGTGTGTGTGTGTGTGTGTGTGTGTGTTCACACCGCGCCCTGTTGTTATCGATCAGCCCTTTATTGCATCAACCTGTCAGACTCTGACTTCACAGCGTTTGTTAAAATGTCTTTATATTTTTTCTGCATCTTCTGCTGGTCGTCATCAGATCAGACTGAAGCTTGTCCTCATTTTCAGGGATAAATTTGTGTCTTGAATGAAAACTGAACCTGCATTTGTTTTTGAGTGTTTTAATCAAATACAGTTTTAATCATGAACTGGTTCACATTTTAATGAAGATAAATCAGTTTGTCATCCTGCGCCCTATGATGCTCTGACCTCTCAGTGTGTGTGTGTGTGTGTGTGTGTGTGTGTGTGTGTTAAATGAGAACTCATCATTTTAAGATTTTTCTTTGATGGACTGATTTTTCAGTTATCCACTGACTTGATGGTTAAAATTCTCTGTTTGGATGTTTTTATGTTTTGTTTCTAATGTAAAAATTTAGTCCATAATAATACTCATAATAATTTTATTATAATCTCTCAAATGATTGACTTTTTTTGTATGAAATAACACCTCACAAAGTCTGAAATGTGTTTTTGTCGCCCGCAGGCCAAAGAGATTCTGACCAAGGAGTCCAACGTTCAGGAGGTGAGACTTCCCATGATGCTCTCTTTCAGCAGAGCTTCCCCTTTTTAATGAGCCCTGCTTTAAACTGCTTCATCTGAATGTGTCAGAGAAACGTACAGATGAAATAATTCAGCAGCTGCCTGAAAGTTTGTGTGAGAGGGAGCAGAGTCTCCTCACTTTGGGTCAGATCAGCTCCTGCAGGTGAAAAGTTCTTGAGTAGAGGCCTGTTTGCTCTTTAGGAGACATTCACACTGTCTGTGTGTGCAGCAGAATGTAATGGATCCTCTGCAGTCAGAACAAAATCACACCTTGTTTGTACTGCTAACTGTGTGTCAGCTGAGATGTGGGCGCACACACACGCTTTTTTTAAACGCAAAGATCAGTCGGTGAGGATGTTTGGATGTTTCTTCTTTTAACGTTGAAACGGTGTGTGTCCGTTTTGTTCCTGTTGCTGTACTTCACCTTTAATGAGGAAGTGGGAAGCCTGTGAGGTGTTTGAGTTTCAGAGCTAAACAATAAGCCTCCTTCACTGTGCAGGGGAAATTGTGTGTGTGTGTGTGTGTGTAGTATTTCATTATTTATTTTTTTTATGGAAAAGAGCCTGTAATGTCCCCACAGGTGCGATGCCCGGTGACGGTGTGCGGCGACGTCCACGGTCAGTTCCATGACCTGATGGAGCTGTTTAAGATCGGAGGGAAGTCTCCTGACACCAACTACCTGTTCATGGGAGACTATGTGGACAGAGGCTACTACTCTGTGGAGACGGTCACGCTGCTCGTCACATTAAAGGTAAATCACATGGTGGAGGCGACGTCGGAGGGAAGATGGTGGACGTGTGCTTTACCAGCAGAGCGGGGTAAAAAGTGCACATAGACTCCTGGCTGCATGGAGTTGGTGTGTTGACCTTTAAACACAATAAAACACACCTACTCTGCTTATAGTTGTTAAACCGAGCCAGTTGAGACAGGATCCAGTTCACTGTGACTCTCTAAGGCACAGCTGATTGGCTGCAGTAGGCAGAGGCGTCTGAACTCGCTGCTTCATCTGCACACGTCCCTTTAATTACACAAGCTAAGCGCTGAGTGGATGTTTCAACAAATGGAGCTTGTCTGACCTGACTGCACTCAAACACACCTGTAGCAGCAGCAGCAGCTCTGTCATTGGTTGTGGTGTCTTCCAGGTCCGTTTCCAGGAGCGAATCACCATCCTGCGAGGGAACCACGAGTCACGGCAGATCACGCAGGTCTACGGCTTCTACGACGAGTGCCTGAGGAAGTACGGCAATGCCAACGTCTGGAAGTACTTCACAGACCTGTTTGACTACCTGCCGCTCACCGCGCTGGTCGACGGACAGGTACGAGGCACGCCTGGCTTTGTTCATGGTGGTTTGTCGTCATCCAGATGTCTGTCAGTCAGAACTGGAAGAGTTCGGTGTTGCTGCTCACCTAAAGTGTATTCCTGTGTCTTTGTTGCAGATCTTCTGTCTCCATGGAGGTCTGTCTCCTTCCATAGACACTCTGGATCACATACGAGCTCTGGACCGCCTGCAAGAAGTCCCACATGAGGTACAGGCCTGTCTGCACTGTGTGGAGCACGTGTTTGTGTTGAGGTTTGATCAGAATCTGTAACACAAAGCAATCTCTTTCCCCTCAGGGCCCGATGTGTGACCTGCTGTGGTCGGACCCCGATGATCGCGGTGGGTGGGGGATCTCTCCCCGAGGTGCCGGCTACACCTTCGGACAGGACATCTCTGAAACCTTCAACCATGCCAACGGCCTCACCCTGGTGTCTCGTGCCCATCAGCTGGTCATGGAGGTAAAGCAGTCTCAGAATAACCGGTGACTCACAGGCACTTTTTCAGTCGGCACACAGTGAACACACACAGGAGTGGACTGAAGGATCCTCTTGTCTCCATAGCAACGCAGTATTTTAAAGTTGAAAGTGTCCCTGATCCAGATTTAGCTGCTGTGTGAAAGCAGCTTGTTCTGTGAAGATCAGCTGACCTCATGTGGTCCTCGTGTCTCTGTTCCTGCAGGGCTACAACTGGGGCCATGACAAGAACGTGGTGACCATCTTCAGTGCTCCAAACTACTGCTACCGCTGTGGAAACCAAGCAGCCATCATGGAACTGGACGACACTCTGAAATACTCTTTGTGAGTAAACCCTATTTAAAATGCTTGAAAGGTGTCTTTCTTCCTGAAGAGGCTGCTATCTGCTCAGACCCATCAGCTGGTGTCATGTGAAGAGAAGGCTGAGCTCACTGGGAGGATGAACATTTAACAAGAGAAACACTGAAATCTGCAGCCGTCTCCACTTCTGACTTAGTGTTACAGTTTATCTTGAGGCAAGGATGGATTAAATGTAACAAAAAAACAAACCTAAAACAGTGTTTTTACAACTCACTCCTTTTAATTACATTCACACTTTAAATCACACTGAATTATGGGCTTTGCGAGCGCTTTGACTGACAGCCGGTTGTCCTATCACAGCGCTAACTTCCTGCTTCACCTCAGCTCCACTCTCACTCCCCCGCTTTGTCTGTAGTTGGAGTTTAGGTAGAAGCTAACAGGAAGCCTCCATGTGTTGAAAGCTTTGACTGTTACCACCTCAGTGTCACTAACAGGTTCTCTGCCTCCACAGCCTTCAGTTTGACCCCGCCCCCCGCCGTGGCGAGCCCCACGTGACCAGACGCACTCCTGACTACTTCCTGTGAATGTCCGAAGCCATCCCTGCCCACCCAGCCCTCCTCCCCACCTCCACCCCCCTCATTTTTGGATGGATAAAAGATAATTATAATACTGTACCAGGGAGATAAAAATGATTGGCTGAATCCAAGATTTTAACAAAAATAGAGAAACTTAAGAGCGGCCCCTTCTACAGTCGTGTTTTCAATATGCTGTCATTAATGCTGTGCTTCTGGGGATGAACAACACGTACAAATATGTTCTGTTTTCTTTTTATTTTTGTTTATTACATGTTTGAAACGAGATAATAAAACTACCAACGTGGACCAAATGTGCCATATTCTGATCCTTTTAAGACATGTACAACGCGCGCAGGCTTCTTTTTTTCTGTTCATTATTTTTTTTTTAAAGACTAGCACTATAACCCTACCTACCTTCACACATCTCACGGCATATGTGCTTTTTTTTCTGTTGCAAGTTGAGTTTAAAAAAAAAAAAGAAGGAAAAAAAAGAAACGTTTGCTTCATGTAGTACAGCTGTCAGTTTTGGCTGTCCAGGCTGCAGCCAGTGGTCATCTCAGCAAGTATATTACTGTAATTTGAATAAAGACAACAGACATATAAAATAAAAATGTCCTACTGACAAACTGGGGACGAGTCTGTCTTTTTTCAGATTCAGTTTTTACACAGCACGCACTTCATTTATTACAGTTAAAGCTGAACTGAAATTACAAAGAAATGAATATTGATGGGATAGTGGATTTCATGTCTGTAGAAAATCACACAAATTATACTTAATAGTTCTGACAGACCACATGGGGGCACAAAGACTTCAAAACAAAACAAAATTTACAGGAACCAAAATATAATTAAAGCATCTTTTGGTTGTTTCTTCTTTGAAACACATGTAAACAATAAGTCAAAGAGTGATGAGTGTTTTCCGCTTCCAGCCATAGAAATGCATTAAATAAACGGTGAGTGAGTCCAGCCTTCACCAAGTATCGCGAGATTTTCTGTGAAGTGCCTCGGGGGCAGCCGCCATGTTGGATCCTGGCTGTTAGCTCGGTGCTGTTTCATGGAGGATCTCAGTGAAGTCAGGAAGAGGTTCGTGTTTTGTGTTCACAAACTTTTTGTTTTTCACGTTTTTGTTGTGTTGTACTGTTGTTGTACTGTGTGTTTGAAGGGCCTTTAACACCGTCTAGCTGGAAAAGTCCCTTTAACGAACGGCAGCTAAACGGCCGTCGGCTAACGTAAGAAGCTAAAAACATTAGCTACAGTGTGTACACAGTGATCTATACAGCACATACACATGTTTTGTTCTGGACTGATCAGGACACCAATACCTTTATCTGCGCTGTGTATTTATTTGTATTATTTTATTAGCTCATGGTTCGTCCTACAAATGAATCTGTCTTCAGTCTGACCGTTATGTGTCTCTTCCTCGTTAGTATAGTGGACAGTATCTCCGCCTGTCACGCGGAAGACCGGGGTTCGATTCCCCGACGGGGAGAAAAACTTTTATTGAATCAGTAAAGTATTTATCGATCCTGAGTTATAGAACACAATAGAAGTACTTTATTAATCCCAGATTGGGAAATTTAGGTGTTACAGCAGTACAGTCATTTAGCAGGTATGCTTATAAAGATAACAAAAGAATAGAACCGTGTAAAAAATTACAAATATCTACAAAAAAAGTTATACAAGGAATTAAGCTTCATACAATATAAAGTGTGAATAGTCCAGTGCAATAATCAGCAGTGTGGTGTGCGAATTTGAGCAAATCTGTGCAAAGTAAACCAGTTACATACAAAATTAACCCGTTACATCATCTCTGACACAATGATGAAGAGTTAAACAGTCTGATTGTATGAGGCAGGAAAGATTTCCTGTAGCGGTCCCTGTCTGAGCCTTTTGGAAAAGGAGCTGCGCTGTCTGTCCAGTACAGAGTGGAGAGGGTGGAGAGGGTTATCCAGGATGGATAACAGACTCTGAGGTGTATGCAGAAGCAGCTTGTGTTTCGACAGTGACTTAAACTAATCATTCTGATTGAAATATGCTGTATTCTTAAATGTGTGTGTCCCACAGACGACATGATGATGATGAAGAGGAGGAGGAGGAGGCTGAGGGTGCTGCAGTCAGTCCTCTGATCTCTGGATGTCTGTATGGAGGATGTGGTTCTGCACTATAAGCCTGGACCGGCAGACGTGGTCAGCTCTCTGTTAGAGAGGACAGAGAAGCTTCTGGAGCCGTTTCCCTGCCGGACTCTGCCGGTGTTCGCTCCCTGGTTCCCCGCAGACCGCCGGCTGCCCATCAGACCTGCCAAACCAGCACCCGTCATCCTGTCTTTAGATGAGGCAGGAGGTTCTAACGGGAACCAGACAAGAGTGACAAAACCTCGTTCATGTGCAGAGATCCCACCTGGAAGCAACAAACTCTCAGAGCAGCTGCTCCCAGTGAGAGTTGATGAACAGCCACAGAAGGACAGGGATGTGTCACCGGTCAGGCGGACGTGGAGCGTCCTCACACGCAGAGGAGTCCTGCTGCACAGCTCCCAGCCTCTGTCCACTCAGTTTGACCACATGGTGTCCACGCACAGGCTCCACCTCCGCCAGAGGGCCAAGTGGGTGATAAGTGAGCGAAACTGTGGGGCGGCGAGGGACATGGAACAGGTGAGATGATCCCTCTTTAAACCTGATCAGCTGCAGGTAAAGACGTCTCCTGAGTGTTTGTAAGATGAGAGGTGAGTGATGTCTGTGAGGGTGGACACTTTCAAACGTGATGAATTTTTAGTTAATCTGAACGTGTGAGAGACTCTTCACTGACTCGTCTGAAGGGTCATCTGGTGAATATGAGTTCTGTTTTTCATTTCAAAGTGACCTTTAGACACGAACTCTGCTCACCTGTGAACAGATCAGCAGTTTCATGGCTTTTCCTCCTGTAGTGTAAACACTGACGGAGCTGTGTTTTTGTTTCTGTGGATCTTTATCTGCTCTCCGTCCCTCTCTTTGTTTTTCCACTCTGCTCAGCTCCTCACACAGACTCTCTTCACAGTGTGAACGGGGTCACAGAGAAGCTGCAATCCTGTTTAGCTGAAATGTCTAAAACAGCAGATTAATGCTGATAAGAATTGTCTACACAACTCGATAAGTTGAAGTGTATGTAAACAGGTGAAAGTGTCTTCTTTCGTCCTCGTCCCTCCAGGTGTGGCGTGCCCTCAGCCGCTCCGTTCAGAGCTCCGGGTTGCCGACTTGCAACGCCAACATCCAGAGGGAGCGTGCGGAGATCTGGGTGTTCTGTGACGTGCTGTACTGCGAGCAGGTGGGTCGTTTCCTGAAGCGGGAGCTGCAGCTGTCGGGGAGGATCAGCCTGCGCGTCCACAGGCTGGGAAACGTCTTCAGCATGTAGAGGACCTCGTGCACTGTGCACGCTCAGCTGGTTTTATCGTCTTCTTTTAAACTGTCACTGCTCATATGTTCTGAGATAAGGGTGAATATTTTAACAGCGTCAGCACACAGTGTACTGTAAAAACTGTTTTTAAAACCAGCATCTTCATGAATATTTTATCATAATTTAATATTAATGAGCTGCACTCAGACGTTTCTGTGTTTAAGAATCTGCTCTCTGTAAATAAAGCTTTTATATTTCTAATAAAAATGATGCCTTGTCGTACAGCCATGCACTCTGTTCTTCCACTTTGTCACATGATCCAGGAGTCACCCTGCTTTATGCTAACACACACACACACACACACTCGTTCAAAGACTGATGCTTGTGTAAGAGCAGGATGAATGAGGGCAGCATGAATACAGTGCAACCCCCATCTCTCACACACTCTCTTTTGTTGCTATGGTCCCTTGTCTGCACACTGCATTAAAATCTAGGTTACCGGATGTGACGTCACTGCCCTGCCTCCGTCCTGCTGCATTCTTCTGTCCTCAATAAAACCTGTGTTTACGGCCTAAACAAGGGCCAAACTACGTGATGAATAATAACATTAAAGCACCGACTCTACATGACTGTATGAACGCATTAAACCTAAAAAAAAACGTTATTTGATACCAGTAACAAACATCGGTATTTTATTTTGAAATCCCGTAGAAATCTCGTGCCTGCGTGCTTTATGTTGTTATATAAATGTTTAAACTGAAATGTGTTCTTAAAGTGGGCTTCCAGTTGATCATTAAATGCACAACAACACATCAGCTGCTCAGATTATAACAATATGACAGAGATCTGTCTGTAAATGACGACTTTTGTATGAAAGGAGTGTTTTATTTTGAAAGTCTGGAAATGCTTCGGTACATGCGCACTTGACGCTAATCTCACATCTGAAATTCACTCGGTTTGAGCACGAGTGGCTTCATCTGAGGAATAATCGGTAAATTAAGTGAATCTCGCGGCTCTGGAGGACATGTGGACGTCGCTCCGTGTCGCTGCGCTGTAATGACGCCCGCTGTTTGCGCTACTGGAGGCTTCAGACGGTGAGAAGTTAAAAAAAAAGAGGTGAGACACTGGAGCTAAGCTAAGGCGGCTAAGCTAACGTTTCCCGTTTCCGGGATTGGAGGCTCGTTTTTGAGCTTTTATAACTCTGTTTTATAACGTTTGGTTTAATTTTAATTTTTAAGATACTTTATTTTACTTTATTAAATGTTTGCTGTAGAGAATCTGATGCTGATTAAGGATAATTCCTATAATAATGAATAATAATTATATATAATAGTTCCTGCTTCGTTTTGTTCAGTTTTCCTGCGACACATTCAGTGACATGATTTCTCTGTCGGATTTTTGAGGACTCTGTCAGATTTGTTTGTTTCTGAAATTCATTCTCTCCTTTCATTGAGTAGAAGCACATATTAGATAAAATATTTATAAATTGATCTGAATATTTTATTAGTGATGGTATCTGGGGGGGGGAACACGTTGGAAGTTCCTTTTCTTCTAAAATCATTTAACAGGAAGTGAGTCAGATATATGATGATATATGATTAAAAAAAAAATTATATTTGATGTTTTTGTTTTGGATCAGAGTCTGAGCAGCTTCCTGGGGGAAACCCTGCACTGTAAGAGGCAGGAAGTCTTTTTCTGTGAGGAGCTGAAGACGAGGAAGAGATTCAGACACAAATTTAAACTTTTAGTTCCTGTAAAAAAAAACAAACAAACAAAAACAAAGTATGAGCTGCTCAGGTCACTGTGTTCGGCTCAGTGGTCCGTGCTGTGAGCGTGTCCTCACTGTGTCTCATCGAGGACGTCCTCTTGTCTCTCAGGTGTGTCTGTCGCCTCCCCAGATGTGGCCTCTGCTGAGACTCCTGTTCATGAACGGCGCCGGCGTCTCGATCGAGCGGCTGCGGCTCGGCCTGGAGCGATGACAGGACCTTAGCAGACATGGAGACGGGGGAGACGCGCAGACAGCTGGACACGCTATCATCACTTCACCTCGATTCCCCGCATTAGAACCTCTCAGGATAAAAATAAAGCCTATTTTTTATATTTTTTTAAACGGTTTTTTAGTTGTTGTGAAGCCATACTTCTTCAGGATGAGCTCGGAGGGCTTTCAGTACCGAGCGCTGTACGACTACAAGAAGGAGAGGGAGGAGGACATCGACCTGCATGTAGGAGACATGCTGCTGGTCAGTAAAGGAGCCCTGCTGGCACTCGGCTGCAGCGGCGGCGCCGAAGAAAGGCCATCGGAGATCGGCTGGCTGCCGGGCTTCAACGAGACGACGCAGGTAAACGTGGTGCGGCGTGATGTGTTCAGGTGTCGTGTTGGTTTGTCGCCTCTCACTCCCTCCTCTGTGGACAACAGGAAAAAGGTGACTTCCCAGGGACGTACGTGGAGTTTGTGGGCAGGAAGAGGATGTCACCACCCACACCAAAGCCCCGCCCACCCAGACCGCCATCAGCAGCGTCAGCCAGGACTGACTCTGAGTCTGAGGGTGAGTAAAACTACATCTGACCCCTGATCAGCGAACAGTGATCATACTGAGGCGTCTCAGCTGAAACCTGGCTCAGTGTGACTCACACACCTCAGTTTCCTTCAGCTGCTTCCTCACAGCTTTGAGCACAATAACACACACACACAGCTGGTGTGTGTTCATGGCTGACTGAACAGATCTCTGCCTCGCAGGAAGTGTGTGTGTTGTGGTAAAATCTGGTAGTCAGCAGAGGCCTGCAGCAGGTTCAGTCTGAACTAATGTCCAACGTTTTGCTGTGTGGGCGGAGCCAGCTGCTTCCTGATGTGTCAGCAGTAATCTGCATTATTATTAAAAAAGCATCTGGAAAGAGTGTGTGAGCACATGTTGGTTTATTGCTGCTTATTTTATGTTGCAGAAATGTTTTTACATTTTTCATCGAGCACATATTTAAACACTTGAAAGAGAACAGGAAGTTGTTCTGAGGCTTTGTTAGTGTGGATTTCATGAGGCTTATTGGCTTCCTGTTAGTGGCCGGGCTTCCATTACAGAGCACCACAGACAGGAAAAACTAAAAAGCTTCTGTTTGATAATGAAGATCCGCTCTTAGGCGCCAACTGTCGGCCATTTTGCAGCGTCAGAGTCCACCTAAACTCCAACTACAGACAAAGAGGGGGAGTGAGAGTGGAGCTGAGGTGAAGCAGGAAGCTAGCGCTGTGATAGGACAACCGGCTGTCAGTCAAAGCG